>JAHZNF010004497.1:0-12275 GCA_027744215.1 Troglopedetes dispersus
CTGCCGTCAGGACCAGTGGCTAAGGAGATTGGGGAGAGAAGTTTATTTTCGCAAGGCTCGCAGAGCAGCGACCGCTGCTGTCCCTTTTCGCCCATGATCGTGGTCACAATCCTTGGAAGTTCCTTGAGGTGCACTTCAGAGCCATCACCTTTCTGAAGAATTCCTTCATGGAAATTGTAGTGATGATGAATGTTGAGGTTCCATCCACCTAAGGAGCAAGAAAATAATTTTGAATTCCGCGGCAACAGATCTTGGAAAGAAACTTTCATCAGGGTTTGATTTTTTAAGAACACTCGAGATGAAATGAGCACTGTCGGCATAATCAATGAAAGTCATCATATTCGGAGCAAAGTTGCCAAAGCATTCATGAGTGGAACATAAAACACTATTTTATGTTCGAAATAAGTCTTACTGGCGTTCGCATGTAAGCTTATCTATAAGTTAAACTTTAAGTTAGTGTTAAAATCGTCATATTCCGATCCCATAACATCTCATAAACAATTAGCATCCATCATCGGCTTCAATAAATATAAAGCAAACTGATACTTACCCACGTCAGCAATGTCAACATCGAATCCTTTCAATGTTACAGTCTGCACGGTCCAAATTGGTCGGGAGCAGGTGGTATACTGGTAGCCGATTGCCACACGAGCTGACGCAACACCGTAAACCTTTTGCTGGTAAACATTTCTCTTCTTCCAGCCAAATGTGTAGGTAATGTTGGGATCAGCCTCGAAAGTCTTCCTGTACAGCTCCCCTTCGATAGTTATCTTTAGGTGAACTAGACTCAGGTCTGCAGGAATTTGTGGTCCCGTGAGCTGCATCAAGATTGTCGCAAGATAACCTGGCGACTGGCTGCTGTGGTACAGCAAGTGGACGTCTGAGCCAGGAATTACTATGCTTTGTTGCAGAATCTACAATTTGTATTTAAAACGTCCATTATGAATCTGACGAGACTTCAATATTATAATTATTCCTTTCTTATCAGCAGCCGACCTGAGTTTCCGAAAAGACTAGGCTATTCTGAGGGCTGGCTCCAACCATTCCAGGGAGCCATGATGACATCACAAATGGTTTCAAAAGTTCTGGGCTGTGTTGCAGACAAGGTGGCTGGAACGAGTCTTTACCTTCCTCCACCTGCGTGTCCCGTCCATGACTACCACTTCCGGCGGCCATGATAACCGGAGGATCCAGAACCACGATTTCATTCCACGGGACGAACACAGTTCGCGTCATGTGACGGAATGGAGTGCGCGAGAATCCCAACGTCACTGAACCTCCACCATTCACAAGCATGTCGAACCTAGATTCATTTACAGTGTCCATATTTCAAAACCATAGGAATACCCATTTATGAGTAGCTCAAAAGGCAGAGCTGGAATGAGCATTTAATATTATGCTTTTTCTCTCTAAATCTACGTCATAACAAAACTGCAAACTACAGGAATTCATGAGACACATGAGTAGTATCAGGCATCCTCATGAATGAGTCATTATTTTGCAGATAATAAATGAAAGTTGAGAGGAATCACGTATGAAAGAATGTTTGCATGAAAAAAAGATGAAAAAGGACACGTATTATTTATGATTTTTAAAATATTTTTGCATAAATCATTACCATCCTCCTTTCCGAGTGAGAGTGAATCCAAACCGGGAGCTTTTGTCAACACTGACACGTATGCCAACAATTCCAAGGCCGTCTGGAGAAAGTACTTGACCCCGAATGACGGACACACGCCTAGAAACATGCATGGGGAGTGATCCCCATTGTCAGAAAGATAATTCGGCGGACCCATATTTTTTACGCGTACACAACAACAATACGTAAAAAAAATAATAAAATAAATACATAATATTGTCACACGAGAAGAAGTAAGTATATAGAAGTTTAAGTGGTAGAGAAGACAAGATAAAAAATTATTACTAGATATAATATGTATTTATTTATATGTTGCACATTCAGAGAATAATAGAAGAAGGAAATTAAATGCTTCGTTTAGAAAGATACAGGAAATATAGAAGTTTGGTGGTTAGCAGCCTTGCTCCCTTGGGTTTCAATTTGTTAAGATAAGTGAAATATGGTTTTGGTGGAGATTACTTTCTGTCGACTTTCCCTTGTAATTCCAATTTTGTCATTTGTGATATAGTTTTTTATCCTGACTTTCTTTTCTTTAAAGGAAAGTAACCAAACATTTCCGGGAGAGATGTCATTATTTGTTGTTTTGTTTGAATGATGACTTTATTTTATTTTTTCTTGATGAGCAGATCCTAAAGTTTTCTTTGTTGAGTATTTTTTTTACTGGAGAAAGAGTTATACGATTAGGTTGAAAAAGTGAGTGCATAATTATTAATCAGTTAATTAATAATTGTTTCGAGAGGAGAGGAATGTGTTTCAGACAAAGACAGGGACACAAAGGTTAAGAGATTTGCTTATAGTAATATAGGATTATTTATTATTATTATTTGTTGTGATTTGGAAAACAAAGCGAGATAGTAAACGTAAAAGTGTGTTGTAAGTAGAATAGAAGCACGAAAAGCACACATTTAAAAGCGTCCAAAATAAACGACAGAGCAGATTCGCTACACAGTAATAATAATAATAAGATAAGCACAGAAATATTCGCAGAGCGGCTTAACAACGTCAAATGATACAAATAAAAAGTAGTTTTCCCTGCATGAAACCTATACATATTATCTTCGACTTTAATCAAGTGTTTTCCCTCGAACATTTTTTTAATACTTTGCTCAAAGTTTACTGAGATTTTGAATTATTTTGTGAGGGAAGTTTTTAAGTAAGATTTGTGGTGGTGAGAAACAAATTAATGTTAATAAAGCAACGAGGAGATCGACTTTTATTGAGAAGTTGTTTTTAGTGGTTTTGTAGTTTGTTGGATAGACTTACCGAGCATCGAAAGAGTTCCAAAAATGACTTTAGTTTTCGGACACAACAACAGGGAAAGTGAGTGAGATGTGATCAGAAACAAATAATAAACACATTGCCAATATTAGTTTTTTTTTGGTCGAAGAGCAGAGTTCTTTTTGGAAAGCCAAAAAATCACACAGGCACACAACACCCTATCTAATTAATACATTTATTAGTGATAACCCTAACGAATACTGTAATGTTCCGTCTAATTTTAGAAAATATTTTTTTTTCATACCATTTGTGTAAATGGCTGAAATCTATTCTGGTTCTGATCTCGAACGATGTATATTAATAGTTTTTTTTTTAAATTCTGCTTTGTTCATACGACTGGGTTTTTTTCGTTAATAAAAATTATATTAGAAAAGAAACACGTTTTTTACGCTCGCATTTTTTAAAGAAAAAAGACATCTAAACAGAAATTGTATGTCAAGATTTTAATGATAACAGAACTAGAATTTGTAAAGAAAAATGAAAAAAAAGAACATAAGGGAGATGTTGATAACTTGAAAATAATGAAACTAACATAGGGCTTCAGATTTCAGTTTTCCAAAAGGGATCAGATATCATCATATAGATGTAGTAAAAAATGTGAACTGAACAAAGAGACAAATAAAAGAGGAATTTTTTTCTCCTTGAAACTAAAGCGTGATCACAGACTTGGGGAATTCCTGTTGTATCGTGCAACCTTGAATTTTTTGACAGCCGGAGCTATTCTTGCTGTTGTTGTAGAGAACTCAAAATCTGATTTGTATAAAACTCAACTAAAACTTAGATTACATAATTATTATTGAAGCAAGGAAGGAGCCGAAATAGACAAAAAAAATAGATAATAGACGAGAGCACAGTCAGAAGACGAGAAAAGAATTAGAGACTGAGACACAACAAGAGATATAGTAGTAAGTATGACAGTTACACGCTCTTTTTGTCTTTCGGCAAACTCGGATACAAGAGTGGACAAAGGACACACACACATAAAGAGAGTTTATAGTACAATTATTTAAGAGTATGAATGAGTTAATGAGGTTCGTTTGGACGGTCAATTTTAGAGTAATATATGCACAAGAAAAGTTGACCCTGGTTCTGGCAATTAAGTTTTTTTCCTTGGTATTTCTCTATACTAAAAGTCAAGAAATTCAAATAGTGTTCATAGTGTCGTCAGAAGTCAAGCGTCATCGTTTCTATCATTTTAGAGAAATAAATGAAGAAAAAAAAGGGTTGTTGTCGAAAAAATATGAATCCTTTTGCCCGAATTGTTTTTCAATAATTAACCCCAATCACAAGATTATCATCCCGACACAATCAAATTCATAAATGCATTTTATGACATTAATTCTAGTTAATATAATTTATTTAAACAGGTTGAAGGAGTATTTTAAAGTATTAAGTGGTGAGAAATGATCCTCACTCCAATCTATTTCTGCATTCTCAATGAGACCGAAAGTGAGAAGAAGGAAAAGGAGAAAGAAGAGTTTTGTGGTGAGAGAAGGAGTCTGGACAGTTTATCAGAAGGGAAAAAGTAATCGGTTCTACACTGTGCGCCGACATTGTAAGAAAGCAAAAAAGCTCCTTGGACTGCGGAAAAATACAAAAGCGAGAGTGAAGCTAGGAAACTGACCCTCATCATTATCGATATCATCAGAGCAATTGGTCTCCAACCGAATGGAACAATCCTCGCCGGCCCAGCCACTGCTGCATTTACAAGTGTACCATCCGTCTTGCATTATGCATGACCCGTGATGAGTACACGAATTGGAACATCCGGCTATTTTGTGGTCACATGGAATGTATACCAAAAAGAAGAATTACCATTTCCCGTCCCCTTCCTTTCTGTTTTATATATGATGGAGGGGTTCGCTTCCCATCCCCTCCCACACATTACATATTTATTTTTTGAAAGTATTTTCTGCTTCTTGTGTCGCCTCCATTACAAAAATACGTAGTCACATTCCCCCTCCCCTAGCTGATCCCACCAGAAGTTGACAAAAAATTTGGAAAGCAACAACGAAGATTGTAACAACCCACACCAGGTTTATTAGAGCGCACGGCACATAAAGAAACAATATTTTTTGCAATATCGTTCCTTCATCTTTCGACCGAGCAAAGGGACGACTTTGATTTTCCTCTTAAATTCAATGAATTTATTTCCGTCTTGTTTCCATATCTGAATATTTCTTGGTTATTTTCTTGTTTTAAAAAAAGTGGTAGCGACTGTGAGTCAAGTGAGTGAGACTTGAGTCAGCTCTTTTTATCATTATTCGTTACCCAAGGTGCAGTGTTTCCCGTTCCATCCTAGCGAGCAGATACACGTTCCGTTCTTGCACTGACCGTGCTCCTGGCAGCGGGAGTCGCACGTGAGGAACTCACAGTGTTCTCCGGACCAGTCAGGCTTGCACTCACATTTTCCTTCCATATTGCAAAATCCATTCTGTCCACAGTCCTTGTCACAGGCAACTGCAGGAATCACACGAAAATTTTAAATAAAACACAAGCATCCAAATAGTTTCATTTTTACATTTTTATCTAGAAAATACATAACTTTTGAAAAAAATCTGTCCTCAGAGTTCTATTTAAATTTTAAAGAGGAGCACATAATGAATGTTACATTTCCGTTTATTGTATCTCCCCAACTTTGACGTAGTAAAACGTACTTTCTTTCTTTTAAAAACGTGCCTACTTTCTCCAACATTTTTTTCTTTAAAAAAAGAAGAAGAGTCAACCAACGTGAACATTCTTTTCGTGAAGAGCATCTCACAAAAAGACACGTACTACAATCTTACATACTTTTTTTTGTCTGTGCCCGTGCTCCATCTCGAAGACTCACATGCATGCATAAGGTCATAGAGAACAGACGGGAAGAGGGGAGCCGGTTTTTGCTCAGGTCATGTAAAAAAAAGCGTAATGCAATTGATGCGTGAGTGGGTGCATATATTGCCGCAATCACACACAGCGACAGAAATAGAAACCGCACCTTTACTCACTCAACTACAAATATATTCTCCAGTTTTTACTCAAGAAGTTAATGCATCGAAATATCACAGTACTGTCATGACTTTTTGCCACAGAAGAAAAACGTGAATACTGGAAATTCAGTCAATCGAAACTGTCTGTGGAAGGCGAGCAAGACAGGAAGCGATGCCAATAAAGCAATGAGAAAGAAAGAGCACTCCATGATGATGGAGACCCCTGCCAAAAATATATGGGAAAGTTGAACAGTGAAAGCTCCACACAAGGGTCACCCCTCGAATCCATCCATTTTTTTACTTGTTGTTGTTCAGTCGTTTTTTTCTGTAGAGTTTGGCTTTTTCCTTGAATTCGTTCTACTTGAATGATCATTGTGCATGGTGCTCTTTCCCAAGGAAAAAAAAACTTTTTTTTAAAAGCCAAACATAGACTTACTTTTAGTCTCCTTTCTTCAATGTATTTATTTCCATCGTGGATGTTTCTCGTCATTTTCAATGTGTTTTTTTCTCTTTCTTGTATGTTTTTCATAGGGAATTGTTTAACGTTTTTTTAACCGAGTCACCTCAAGAAATTGTGTGTGTGGTATTCCTGGAATGTGTTACTCTTGCTTCGCTGGAGAAAAGCTTGTGAAAAAAATGCTCGTATGAAGGTATGTTACATGCAGTCTAATGTAAGATAGAAAATATATTGTAAGGAAATCTATCACTTATGTTTTTTTATCTTCTTTCCCTTTTCTTCCCTTTTCATCATCCATTATTATTCCAGGAGTCAGTGTTCTTTGGTTGTGTATTTTTTGATGGATTTTTTTTAAAAGAAAAATATATATATATATTATATATATATATATATACGTGTTAAGGTTGACTGTCGATACCCGATCTCAGAATGAAAGCAACACATTCCGTTACATCAGCTATGCTCCTTGTACTACTACACATCTATGCAGTGTTTGATGATATTGATGATGACATTTTTTTCCTCACTACTCTTTCATCATCGCTTCCGTTCCATTGCACATTAGTGTGTAGACTTTTTATGGGAGATCAGCAGCGTGCACACGATTTTCCTTGAGCTTTTGTTGAGAAATGTTTATGAAAGTGGAAAGGAAGGCGTCAAAGGTATTTTTCATTGTGTTTGTTTACCTTCCATGCAGTTTGGGCCAACGTAAGGCTTGTGGCAAAGGCACCGGCCACTTGCTGCACTAAACTCGCCCCGACCCGAGCAGTCCGGAATGCATTTTGCCAGGAGACTATCCGGCACACTGCACAAAATACAAAAAAAAAAAGATTTTTTAAACGGAATATTAATTTAAATATCAAACCAGGAAATGCTTCGAAACGAAATTTTTAGGTGGCTTACCTGCAGGATATACCAGACCAGCCTTCATTACACAAACACTTTCCTTCGTAACACGATCCATGTTCCGCACATGTTGGATCAGCACAGTCTCCTGCAGCAAGCAAAACAAGCCCAATTAGCGATTGAGTGAATTGAGTAATTTGAAACCGCTTCCGATAATTTGTTCTGTTGGTGGCAGTGGCGGAAGCAACATGCATATATGATTTTAGTAAAGCACTTTCTCGAGTATTTAGATATTTTTTGTGTAATACTAATGAAGTCATCAGCTAAAATGCTTGTCGTTTTCATCATCATCATCATCACCATTGCCATGGCCGCTGCTCCGGGAAACTAATAACGATGAAAAGCAATATGACAAATGGACCAACTCGTGTTGTCACGCCAGAGAGAGAACTCATTCTCTGGAGGGAGGCTTGAGGGCATCTAATTAACTAGATTGATTACCTGCTCCCCTATTTTATCCCGGAACGCTTCCTACTTACCAACTACATATTTCGTTTAAAAAAAAGTCAAGTTGTGTCCATTTCTCAAACTGGCAGAAGAGGCTTCTATAGTAAAATGTAGTGTCTATGTGGCAAAGTTTAGTAATAGCAAGCTGGAAAGTTGTGTGTATCTATTTTTTAGTCAGCTTACCCTTGTCACAGGAAGCTCCAGTCCATCCCTTCCGGCAAGCACACTTGCCGGCAACGCAGTCGCCATTCCCGTTACAATTTCCGATCTCACACTCTGACTCTGGAATATCACATTCGGCTCCCTTCCAGCCCACCTCGCAGTGACAAATGCCGCCGCTGTACCTGCCATGGTTGCTACATAACACTGGACATACACCTGCACGACCACAATCAAATTTATGCGGAACCATATTATTAAGAATTGATCTCTAGAGAGGCAATTGTTAAAAAGTAATGAAAAGGAAATATGGGTTGTTTGGATCTTTCATTATGTAGACGTACTTATGGAGCAGTCAACACCACCAAAGCCATCAAAGCAGTGACATCGTCCGTAGACACAGTTGCCGTTTCCACTACACTGTTGTGGACATCTGACTTCGGCATTAGTGTCGATGTTGGCGAGCACACTGACCTTCCTCTCAAGAAGGTCATCATTGAAGAGACGGAGGAACCACTTCCCACTCTCCAGATACTCGGAGAAAACGAGAACACTTTGGTCGGCGAAGCTGTTCCGCTTCTGCCTGGTTGTGGTCGTTGAGGTGATTTGGTGGAGGGCACTCAGCGGCACTGGTCTGCTCAGCGTTGTGGAGAAGTTGGCGGAGGTGTCCCTGTTGTGGAGGTTCTGGTAGTAAAAGTTACTGCTAGTACTGCTGGTACTGCTACTATTAGTAATAGGCCGGCCGTCCGAAGGTGGTGCCCAGCGCACATGTCGGATTTTGTTGCGGTGCTCGATCCTTCCGTTCTTAATCACCTTCATCAAGTCGTGCTGGGTGATGGACGGGAGTGCGTTTTTCCGAAAGAGGAGGGCCCAGTTGGAGCCCCAGGGGAAGCTAAAGTTGAGGTTCGCGTAAGCACTGTCGCTCATATCCAACTCCAGCGTCCAGTACGAGTAAGGCTCTAGTCGACGAGATAGCACTTGACCCCACAGGATCTCCATCGGACTCAGACCATCGCTGTAGCCACCAAAGTCTTTCGATGTCACCTCCGGCACGACACTCGTCGGCGATACCATTTCCACTGAAAACGACCAACGTGTTTGTTAAATCGCGCTAATTATCTGCACAACTCCCACCGGATCTTACAATTATTAGTCTCCAAATAAAAATGAGGAGTCCCAATTTTGTTATTTGTTACCTTCACTCGTTTTCGGTGAAATGGATGTCAGGTCAATCACAGGATAGTGTTTGTCGCCGCGCGCCATCACTTTTGCATCTTCAACGACAATGCACCCAGTCCCGGGATACCTCGAGCAGTTTCCCATGATAGCTACAGGTTTAAAATACAACAACAGAGAAGCGTGACTAATAATTTCATATCGCACAATTCTCTTTGTAATAAAGCTTTGTTTTTCATCCTCTCTTAATTCCTTTCATTCCATTCTTGTCTTCACTCTGGCTGAGAAGAGTCGGCAACCACTTAAAATTTACTTTCCTCGAAGATTAGTGCACACGCACACACCAACCTCATTCGAAATTCTCCTCACATCTTCTCACCGCACGAGTCCATTCCGCTTGGGACAATCAAACTCATCATCTGAACAATGCCGCCACAGTGAATCCTAATAATAACTGTATACTTCTGCTCATTTAATTGAGTCACTGTCACGTTTTCTAACCTTCTTAGATAGAAGCATACAATATTGTGTAGGAAAGCAACGGGCATTTCAACAGGAATAAAAAATACAATGCATTGGAGAGAACGCAACCGAAAATGTTATTTGACAGGCGACAAGAACAACATGTGACAAAATGAGATCAAATTATTATTTTCTCGTTTCCTTCCCTTTTTTCAGCGGCATCACCAACAATATCTCACACTTGATACATCTTGCCTCAAAAAGTTGTGATCCAATGTAAGGATTTTTATTGGTTTATATGACTTCACCAAAGATGGTGAAAGGTGAAAGGGAGTACAAAAAATGAAATTTCTCTTTTTTTTCCTACCCATTTCTCTTTTACGTTTTTTTTTCATCGATACCAGATTAGGAGGAAAAGCCCCAACCTAAATCCAATTGTGTTACATCACCCGAAACAACACTGACGCAGTGTTGTTTCCCTTTCCTTTGTTTGTGCTTCGTTTTTTTCATGTTTGCCACCTTCACGCGTGCTCAACGTTGCATGGAACGCATTACTTTGCGGAAATGACTGGGAAAATCCAGTGACAAATGTGTGAAGTATGTATATGTGTGCTTCTCTGACAGGATAGTGAAGAAGAAGACAAATACAAAGTTGCTATCAGACAAATAAGTACAAAAAATTGTTACTTCAATTTTTGTATAGAAATAAATCCGGGTTTCAAAGTTTCCAAGTTTAACATCTTCTGCGTGTTAGTGAGACTTGTGGAATTTGAAAAAAATGGAGTTGAGAGCATTCACCTCTCCCTGATAAGTTAGGATTATGAAGATAATGTCAAATGAAAATAAATGTTTATTTCCGAACAGCAAGCATTCCATCCTTCCTCTTACCACTTCCAAAGATGATGATAACACCATCGAAATTTACAAGCAATCCGGGTGTTGGCAGTTGTCATCAAAGTTGATTGAGTGAAGCACGTTTGGAATATCAAACAACCCAGAAGACTCATTCCCCAGTGAGTCAGGCAGTCCAGAATTAGCATGAGTTCACTAAATTCCCTTTCTGTGTTTAATCCAAATTCATCTAGTAAAAATAAATTGTGTGATTCGACCACCTTCAGAAATATGTCCCTTTTTACACTCTACTTTTTAAACTTCAATGTAAACCACATTACAAAGATTCAATGTGAAGATCATCACCAAAAAAACTCCACAGTCGAGCAAGCAAGCATTATAAACTCAAGGACCACAAGAGTCTGAGGGAAAAGTGAAGGAATTTGGAGTTCTCTCAACAAAATGTTCCCGGGAAAACGGTAATGGTAGGTGGACACGTTGGTAATTTAGTGATGCACGATCCCGTATTATCATCACATCTTGCCCCTTCTCGGCTCTTGGTGAGGTCACTCCAACTTTAATTTTCTTCGTCATCCCCTTCCTGCCTTGTAATATTTTTTTTTCTTGTGTGGAAATATTTTGTACGAGGGAAAACTTTTCCCATTTTTCTTCCTAAACAATAATCTATCAGTATAGTGTATATTTTTATTTTATGGAAGGTGAAATATAATTCGAGAGCTAAATTGAGAGACGCATCAGGCATCAAGAAACAAGGAAGGATGAAACCGGAAGAATATTAATAATAGCAACCAACACGCCAGGAACAAAAGAGAGTGAAAACGGACGTGCGCGCTCACAAGAGTGGGGGAAAAGTACGCTGTAATTATTCACGACACGTTTGAATCGCTTAAAATTTGTTTCCGGGGTCACGTCCATCTTTCCAGTCTCTTCTCTGCACGATACGACATGATGACACACAAGCCAGTGTCATTTGCTCCCTCTTAATCCTCGGCTGATTGTCATTCTTCTCCCCTTCACTCTTGGTCACAACGTTTATCCTGGATGTGCAAGCGCGACTGCTGTGTCTGTGTCCTTCTTCCGTACTGCAAAAGCTTTTACTTTTTTTTTTACAAACTTTTTGTTTTGAGTAAAACTAAAAAAATAAATATCAAGCTCTTGATCCTCATCATCCTTCACGTTTCAAGGAAACTCTTAATTCCTCTGGAATGGAACACTTTTTTATATATAAAGGAACGTGCTTTGACACAGCGTTCTAGAAACAGCAAGATAACACTTTTTTTCTGAGGAAAAAAAGATTTTAGTTTCGTGCTGCCACTGTTTTTGTCTTGTCTCTGTTATTTTTACAGATCATTGAGCAGTTTCAGTCTTTAATTGGAAAATCCGCTTTGACTCCGCTTATCATGGACTCTCTGGAAAGGTTGTCGACTTTGACTTGAGCCCAGTAATATTTTACAAGTCATGTGTCTCCTGAATTAAGAGAAATGTTTGTTTCGCTCTTATTGTCAGCACACTTTAAGCATTTGTCTTGAAAGACAATTTGCTACCTTTTCATTCATCCTAAATTAAAACTTATTTTGTGCTTTGTGTACTCAGGACAAAAAGGGAGATGTTGGAGCAACAGTCGTGATAAGACAAAATAGATAAACTTGAACACAGCTTTTATTTTCCTTTTATTGAGTGTCCTCAAAACTGGTCAAAAGTGTTTAACTTTTGTCATCCGCTCTGGCTACACGAATCTACGCAAGGAAGAAATAGAAAGGAGACTGTCACACTCCACCCGAAATTAAAAGCATGATCCCAAA
Source organism: Troglopedetes dispersus (assembly GCA_027744215.1). NCBI lineage: Eukaryota > Metazoa > Arthropoda > Collembola > Entomobryomorpha > Paronellidae > Troglopedetes > Troglopedetes dispersus. The sequence continues at coordinate 12,148 of JAHZNF010004497.1, forward strand.
TTTGGTAGAGGCAACAATAGAAACCATGAGAATTCTTTTTGGGAAAAAATAATGTCAACCCAATTAAAAAGCCATCACATTAAAAATTTATTGCCAGGGTGTAATTGGTGAACGAGGACACAACAATC
>JAHZNF010004498.1:0-21355 GCA_027744215.1 Troglopedetes dispersus
AATTTTTTTACTAATGATGTAGTAGTGCCACGTGTGAGTCTTGATTTCCTTCCGGCCCACCATGTAAGTCACCGTTATATTTCCGGTTTCTCCCTCGGGCACTTCAAACACTTCCAGGGCGTTTATCCCATTCTCGAAGTCTGCAACCTCCTCGGCCCGATGACGCTTAAATGTTCCCTCCTTCAGGGTGTGATTAGGCTCAGCCCAATTTGCATAATCGGTAAATCTCGTCTCCCATTTCACGAAGAATGGAGCAGTTGTAAAAATTGCTGACTTCACCGGATAAAATTTATTTTCTGAACACAAAAATAATTATTGTTCAAAAAATTTAAAATAAAATAAAGAATAATAATTCTCTCAGATTTTTTTTAATTTGCAAAGCGAAACCTGGAGGAGGCAATACTGCAACTTCCAAAATTGTCTTGAGTTCTTTATTTGTTGCTGGCGGTTCGATAACTGTATCCACGTTTTTGGTATTCGAGTTTTGATTTCCATGTCGCTCCGCAATTCCATCGGCAAGACTCGCATTGCAAGGAACATCTGCACCCAGGACCATCTTCTTCAAAACGCATTGCATTGTCTGCACAACGGTGATTGTAGGAGGGAGCAGATTTTGTGGGAACAGGCTTATCGGCTTCTTGGTTGGATGTCTGTAGGCTGGCTGTTTCGATGCATCCACTCTGGACATGAGCGTCTCCGCAATGAATCTATGATGAGGATTTAGCGACTGTGGAATTGAACTTAACGACAGGTCCTCCACAGAACCAGGAATTTTATCATCAGGAGTATCTGGAGATGATAGGCTTCCTCCAGAGGCGGAAAACGTTGGTAACACCCCGGAAGCAGGTGGAGCTGGAGCACCTGGAGGAAGTCTAGAGTGAGACATTCCTGGATGCTGGTGACCATGAAAATGAGAGTGCTGCAAAGGATGACTTAAAATCACTGGTAAGGCCAAGTTCCCAGCAGAAGTGGGCGAAACCAGGGACGCTCCTTGGTTATCAATAAGTGGAGGATTTGTGTGTTGCATCATATGGGTCATTGGAGGTCGATGATACACTGGACGACGGTGAGGCAGAAATCCTCGCGGAGGCATTGGCATCTGACCTCCAGAGAAGGGGTGGAGAGGTGGACCACCCCTTCTGGTGAGGACATTTGCATTATTGGAAGAAATTCCAGCGTTACCCACGCCCTGCCTGCGTCTCATGAATGGTCGCTTTCTTCGTCTGTGAAGCCTATTTTTTCTCAAAAATGGTTGGAATGATGCTACTTCTTGCAGCTCGGTAGTTGCATTACTATTTTGTGAAGATGAGGCTAATTGCGGTGGAACAGGAGGTATCGCCATTTCTGGGTGCACGGTAGCCTGCTCTCCGGAATTGGTGAGAAGGGATGCCAAAAATGTGGCGTCTTCTTCAGTTTTAATTATGTCTGCCAATTCAGCACTATTTGGAAATGCTGAATATCCTGGAGATGGCGCAGACTCAGTTTGAGGTTGAGATGGAGGCAGCATTGCCAAGGAAGGTGTGGTGTCCCGCTTCGTCTTCTTTCTTTTTTTCTTATCAACCTTGCAAGCATATTCAGAAGATGAGGCTAATTGCGGTGGAACAGGAGGTATCGCCATTTCTGGGTGCACGGTAGCCTGCTCTCCGGAATTCGTGAGAAGGGATGCCAAAAATGTGGCATCTTCTTCAGTTTTAATGATGTCTGCCAATTCGGCACTATTTGGAAATGCTGAGTATCCTGGAGATGGTGCAGACTCGGTTTGAGGTTGAGATGGAGGCAGCATTGCCAAGGAAGGTGTGGTGTCCCGCTTCGTCTTTTTTCTTTTTTTCTTATCAACCTTGCAAGCATATTCTCCGTAGACGTCAGGGGTTATCGGGAGAACGAAACCTAAAAATGGGTCGAATCGAGCATTCCCTTTGAGCAGGAATTTCCTGTAGGATCCCTTGAGTTTCAAGAAAGCAAACAAATTGTGAGTCATTTTATGTTTTCTTTTTGTTAAAAGTATGATTACATGATTGCATGACATGTCTCATCATTCCAGTAATTACATCTTACATCCGGCGCTTTTCTGAAGAGTGAGATGGGCGTCTGCCGCTTTTCCATGCGACATGGAATAATTACTTCGTCTGCATGACTCGGAGGAATTACTTCAATCCTCCGTCCATCATTGATAACCTCTGACTTGGGATCTAATGTAAAAAGGAAACATGTTTTTTGTGGTAAAAAATAATTTCTAATTTTTGAAGGTTGAATGTGACGAGTCCACATTTTGGTGCATTTGATTTATCTATGTATTCCATTACGTGGCACAAAAAGGTAGAAGGAGTTGGCTTTGGTAGCTTTGTCTATATTTTTGCATGTGTATTTTCCAGTGAGATGATCCGAGATTTTGTTGAATGTGAGAAGTGACACATGGAGATAGGTAGAGGCAGCCCAGAAGTCTCCTACGTGCCGAGTATTCTCCACTTCAATTTCTGACATTACCTAACAAAAAAATCTCAATATTTAGTAATATGGACACACAAAAAACGGAAGTGAAATATTTTTAATGAGTCAACTATAGTCATGAAAATAGAATATTGCGAGCAAAAAAAAGTTTTGTTCATTTACCCCATTTCCTTCGTACTCCCATTCAACCACGCCAGATCTGCTTTTGCACTCGATCACAAGTTGCGTGACATTTGCGGGCAGGGTCCACTCATTAACTTCTTTAGCGCCATTAGTTCCAAGGTGTAGCTTTGTCGAGGGCGGCTCAATGATCTCACCACACTCACCGTGCTCACAGTCAAGCTCATCTGAGACAACCTGAGGATCTGAGTTTCTGACCTTGTAGCTATGCACGCGAATTCTGGGTATGTCGAGAATTACCCCTCCTGGACCAATCAGACTTCTTCCTTGCTGTCCATCGTGGTACTCGGGCAGACCATTCTTGAACACGAGTCCACTCACACCAGCCAACTTACTTATCACAACTAAACTCGTCACTAAAAATATTCCTAACGGAGACAACCTTCTCGATCTGCTTTTCTGACTAGAAAGCGCCCTGATAAAAATTTCAAGAAAATCTTCCATTTTCCGATCACCACCACCAGCAGCAGCAATAGAGCACGCTTCTACTATTCTCGTGTGTTCTCCCAAATTTTTGGAGCACTAATGAGACATGATGACGGTGATGCACCAAGAATGATCCATAATGTCAACACCTCTTCCACAATCCTTCTTGTCCTGAACAATTTTCTACTTTTGTTGATTCTCAAAAAATATTTTACTTATCCTATAAAAAGAGATTGATTTTTTGTGCGCATCAAGAAAAAAAATCAACTTACTTCTCGCTCACCACCACCACACTTTCCTCCATTTACTGAAAATCCTTCGGCACGAATTGATTTCATTTCGTGCATGTATGATTTCGTGTATGGATCATTATCCTCGCTACGAAAACCACCACCACTTCAAAAAAAAATATTTTTTTTTCTTGAAAAAGATAATCCAATGAAGGACTTCAAGGATATGTGTCTCTCTTTCGAAAAATAAATATTATCAGCGAGAATAAGTTTCAAATGAAAAAAGGTAATAACGCACTCTGTTGTCTTATTTTTTTCTTGCTAGGTCAGCAGAGTGAAACCGGTTCTGTTGTTGATTTGATATCAGAACAGTTATACACGAATTAATGGTTTAGTAGGATCAAGGCTTTTCTTTCTCTGATGCATGCATAAATAGTAAATAAATATTGCTCGAGCGCAGCAGCCAACCCCGTCACCGTCATCCACTGTTTTTATTATTACAGAGAAGTGGGTAAGTTTACGCGCACGTCCAAATCATAGTGCGCAGCGCACTTACTTCGACGAAAGTATTAATCAGTTTTTTTTCTCTGTTTTCTCGCATCTATGTTGTGTGAGTATTAAGTATGTGTGAATGAAGTTTTCTTCTTTGTTGTTCTAAAGTCAAATAAGGGACAATAATACATTGTTGTTTCAAACTAATATGGTCTGGTTATCCTTTTGTTCTTTTGATTTTTTTGCACGTTGCGCTTCTTCACCCACAAATATGTGGGGATGCCACCATGAACACCGTCTCAGTAATTTTGTGACACATCCCCCTCACATGTCACAGCCACAGCTAACGAACGTCAACAATATAAGAATTCAAAATAATATGAAACTGTATCAATATTGGTGTTGTTGTGAGTAAATATTGCATCAACTTTTGCTAACTACATATTATTATATTACAGTCACAAGGTGAAGGGAAACCATTTTTTATAGGACTTTATAAGGAAAAGGAATTATTTGCACTTCAAAAATGCACTTTCTTTCAAAGAAAAGAAACTGCAGAAATGCTTTAAATATACTTAAATAGGTGCAAACAAAATGTGGCAGCAGCAGGACACAAGGTAACGGGAGTATAAGGTACACACACTTATCTTTAAAAGGCTACATGATGCATCCTCATCATCATCACCGTTTCCGCTTTATGATTCAAAAATGTGATAACGGGTGGTGATGATGAGAAAACTGCTGCTGAAATAGTTCAGTCAATGGGAAATTTTTATTCATGTCGTGTGTACCACTTTTTTTTAATTTATGATTCAAAAATGTGATAACGGGTGGTGATGATGAGAAAACTGCTGCTGAAATAGTTCAGTCAATGGGAAATTTTTATTCATGTCGTGTGTACCACTTTTTTAGTAAAACCATTTTTTCAACTGAAAAAAAAATGCAAAAAAGGTGAGACAATTTATTAGCAGATGAGCAAGGTAAAAGCAAAAGTAGTATCTAAAAAATAAAAGCAAAGTTGATGGCTAACCCGTGCTCGAGGCGGCGAAGTGATAGTGAATATTATAATTTTATACTTTTTTCTGATAACATCTTTTTCATGACATCCATTAACTGTGAAGAAGTTGAAAGTTTAAAAAAGAAACAAGATCAAGAGTCAAGATGAGAACCTTTGTGTCATTATTTTTTTTACCTGAGAAAAGCTTTTCATTTCATGCAGACGACCATTTAGTATGGGCACACCATTCACTTTCATTTTTTGGAGGACTCCCGACGGAGGTACTACAAGTAAATGACGTGGGTGCGGAAGGTCACGCACAAGCAACGGGTTGACATATTCGCATTATGGGTTTATGCACACTTTTCCTGCGTGAAACATAAATTTATGAAAGCGCGATGAATGACGCTCACGGGTTTATACTTTGAACTCACGTGGCAGAAGTTGCAAATGTAAATTAGAACTGTTGCTTTTATTAATAATCGTCACAAAATGGTGCAGTCATACATGTACCTACTATGAGCCCTTTCGTGGGAACAACAGGTTGGTGAGAACTTTTGATTTGATTTGGCCTAATTTATCAGGATGTTTTAAAGATGAAATGGTGATATGGAGAACAATGTACTCATCAATTCAAGTTGGTATAAGTGTTTGCTATTTCCGGAAAGGTTAGGTCAGGAAGCGTAATAATAATTCTATGTGTTTTAACAAAGATGAAATTGACGAGTTTTCTGCGCACAGGAACCACGCCTAATAAATGTCTGTATACTTCTATATTTACTTAATGAAATTAGTCCCTTGAAAAATGTAAAGTTGTAATCATTAACTCAAACAGACAAAGGAAATGCTTATCCGTCTCAGGTTGCCTCAGTGTAATATATGCCACATTTAAAATATATTTATTTAAAAAAATAAAAGTGGTTAAGTGATTGGTGCCCCCGGTGAACGCATTGCACAAAAATAATGACAAAAACACAATTGAGTTTCTTGTAAAAACTGCCAATCTTTTATTCTCCAATCAGCCTAAATCACAATCACAATGATTCTTTTTTTTTCAAGAAAAATACCGACTGACTTTTGGTTAGCAAAATGTTACAAAGCTCAAAACCCAATTTCTTTTTGCACTTTATCACAAAGTCGAGTAAATGGAATTAAGGAGCCACGAGACATAAATACTGTGGTTAAAAAATTGATTGAACAATGCTGCAGAAAATTTGACTCATTGGAAGAATTTACCACCAGCCTCCGTAGCCTCCATAAAAGCCTCCGAATGGGTATCCATATCCTCCTCCGTAACCATATCCCCAAGGTCCCCATCCCCATGGACCACCACCCCAACCAGGTCCATAGAATCCACCTCCCCAACCCCACGAGCTGGCGGTGTCAAGATCTCCAGCTGCCTTGCCTTCAAGTTTCTGTGGGGGACCAGAGGCTGCTGCTCTTTCGGCAATCAGACTCCTCAGATCAGCAGCAAACACGACTGCCAAGCAAAGGCAGAAAACTACGACGGTCTGAAAATAAAATAAAAGCATGATCCACAAAATTAATCACGTTGCTCCAAGACATAGTACTTCCCAGAAATATATTTTCGTTAAGATTTCCACACAAAAAAAGTTTGCAAACTTACCAAAAGACGAGCCATTATGTTTCTGAAAAAATTTGGAATAAGAGAGAATAGTAGCACTTTGAAGCAAAGTTGTATATATTTTTTGTACTTCCAAGTTGAGTGGTTAATTCTCACTGTCCAGGGTTGTGACAATCACGGATTTATATATGTTGCTTGTCACGTAAATACTATACTATATCTTTTTTTACATGACAGAGTTCTACACAAGTTAAAACAATACCCATTTTGAATTTTTTTGTGCACACAAAAAAATGCTACTATAAAAATAGTATTGCTGGTGCTTTACTATATTTTTTGGCGATTTTGTAGGTTGCAAAACATTGCAATTATGAGATTATCATTTGCTAGTGAACATTTGCGTGAAATCTCTCTTTCGTAATGTCCAGTTAAAAAAATATTTATCGATCCGTTGTTGACCTTCACACTCGGCTAAATCAAAGATAATATGCAAATGCAGTCATTGTAAATGATGATGTCTGTATTGTCTAATCAGATCATTATTATGAGCGGTTTTAAAAATAAAGAACAAAAACATAATAATGTGCTACTATCCTGAGCATGAAATGAGGTTGACACATACATCCATCCACCTTTTATTAAATACAAAATGCTGCTTTTGGGGTATCTAAAAATGCTAATGAGTTGTAGTTTTTCGCATGCAGGACACCAGAACAGAGGAGATCACGAAACTGTCATTAATTAAAACAGCGGCTCTATCTAAAATGTTTTCGTGTGCACGTTCAAAAAATCTCATCTTTGTGTTGTTGCGTTCAGCAAGTGTTTTTTTCGCAAAGTTTGTTTGTGGTGCTTTTTTTTCGATGAGGGGTCTCTTGTTTACAAGGGTGTCAAAATTTCCGGTCTGTGAGTTTCTAGCAAAAACCCTTATAAAAACGGTGATTATCATCGTTATTCATGAACTGCCAAAAGTTCATGTTGCACAGACGTTGAAGATCCTTTTTGATGGAATAACCTGATTATAATACTTATTACGCAGTAAGCTAGTATTACGATATGAGTAGATTAACTTCAAAGGACAAGGTTACATATTAGTTTTAAAAGAAGGTTGTGAGTTGTGACGTGACCTAAGACCGGGTGCCTTCAATTAATGGCACACATACATTGCGTCATCATTTATTTTAATTATTTATGGGTGCATAGTTGTGGAGACTCCAATGTGGAGCCACAGCCACAACAACACAAGCTGCGTAAACTACTGCCTATGTAAATTATGGAAAAAAAATGTCAAAAGTGGAGCAAAGTCACTCTTCAAATGGAAAACTGTTCCATCCGACCGAACCGTTTGGGGTTTGGGTTATGTTGTTATGCGTACTTGCTAGTGTTTTTTTAAATAATTATTTGCATTTATTGATTTTTGAATGTGGTCTTTCTAATATTTTCTTGCTGCTCATCAATATCTCAGTTGCTAACAACCATAATGATCCGCGACAATTCTAAAAAGTGTTGGAGTAAAGAATGACGCAACAAAACATACCAACTTTATGTCTGGCAAGAACCAACACGTGCCATGCTATCATCATCGTGTAGTGAACATTGCCGTAAATATACACACAGTGGCTGTGTTATGCTCACATGGAGCTGCTGTAGCGCTAAATTCATGCTCCATGATGATATTGATGAATGATCTTATTTTGTCCCTTCATTGAAACACGATAATAATTTTAATAAGGATTGCATCATACCATCCATGATGATAAACACACATTAGAACAGAATTTAAGGGGAAATTGTCGTCGTATTTACCAGCAGCGGTTTTGTGATTGTTCACCATTTCCTTAATTAACACCTTCTTAATTTTTGTATCATGATTTTGACACGGAATTTTCTCAGACATCGCTCCGGGTTGCTTCGGTTGCTTGACTCGACACCAGCGTTTCAAAGGCAGTTCACTTCCGGTGCCAATACGATCAGATACAGATCGCCGTTCCTTTTGGTTCCTAAAGATGTCCACAGAAGACAATGCCGCACTTTGATGCACCTCTCCACATCATATCAATCCAAATTAAACAGTGCCAGTATTACAAATAGGTCTGGTGATACGACAATTACTAGAGCATTTAGTAGCAAGCGCGATGATGATGAAAATGACGACAAGAAGGATGATAAGGATGATAAGACCCCTACCGAAATGAAGGAGGGATCGGAGGATAATGCAGAAAATCAAGAACTTGTCAAACCTCCACCAATCAATAACGCAAATGCTCCAACACTTCTGCCAAGTACAACAACTGTGCCGGAAGAGTGGCCTCTCCTTCCACTAGTTGCCATTTCTCGGAACCCCGCTTTCCCCAGATTCATTAAGATAATCGAGGTTTCCGAACCCAACGTGATGAACATAATCAGGAGAAAGGTGAAACTGGGGCATCCATACGTAGGCGTGTTTTTAAAAAAAGATGAAAAGTAAGTCTAAATTAAAGGAGTGGTTAATTATTAACAACATTGAAACATGCTTTTGTCCTTATCCTTTTTATTGCGATTGTTTTGTTGGATATTTGTTGCAGTAACGAGAAGGAAGCTGTGTACACCCTTCAAGATTTGCACAATGTCGGCACATTCTGTAACATCATAGAACTGCAAGATTTAGGAGAAAAGTTACGAATGATCGTGATGGCTCACAGGAGGGTTCGGATTATAGGTCAAATTGTAGTAGATCAGAAAGAGCTGTTACCACAAGGAGTAGATTTGGAAGCTCACCACCACCAAAGCGAAAAGCGAAGACGAAGACGCAGAAATAATAACAATAAAGCCAAGGAGGAACAGGAAGGAGCTGTAGTAAATGCAGCCGAAGATCTAAAGGAACCTCTGGTTGAAGAAACGACCTTTGAACCGGTGCCTGTTTTAATAGTGGAGACTGAGAATATCCAACCAATTAAATATGCAATGACGACAGAAGTTAAGGTGAGCAATTCCAAATTGATCTGATCAAGATCAATCAAGCCAAATGTTTCTGCTTTACATTTGGAGTTTTGACTAATGATTTTATTGATTTATTCGATTAGGCAATGGTTCAAGAAATCGTGCGGACAATAAGAGACATTATGCAGTTGAATCCTCTCTATCGAGAATCACTGCAGGCTGCAATGCTTCATGGCGATAGGGTATGATAAGACGCAATTTCTTGAATGTAAAAAAGTTTGTTGAAAATTGAGATATTCAATTTTGAAAATGAAATATGATAATTTTGTTAGGTAATTGAGGATCCAGTTTATCTATGTGATTTGGGTGCAGCTATAACATCTTCCGAGAACAATGAGTTTCAAACAGTTTTGGAAGAAATGAATGTGAGTTGTTTATCGTTTCCTTTTGTATTTTTCTGTTTTTGGAACTTTTATATCATTCGTTTACTCATCTAACCTCTAAAGCCATAAAATTAATGCGTAACATTGGATTAACCTATTTTGGCAGATCAATAAAAGAATGATGACCACTTTAAGCATGTTAAAAAAGGAGCTCGAGTTGAATCGACTTCAGCAAAAGATCGGCAGGGACGTTGAAGAAAAAGTGAAGCAACAGCATCGGAAGTATATGCTCCAGGAGCAACTGAAGGCAATAAAGAAGGAACTAGGCATTGAAAAAGACGACAAGGAGACAATAGAAGAGAAATTTCGTGTCCGATTACAGGTACACTGCACGCATAATATTCATGGGTTATCTGCTGCATGAAAGCTACTCCTCGTCTGATATCTGTATAAATACATAATCCTCATTTCCGAAAATGTTTTTTGAGCAGGATAAAGTGGTCCCACAACCTATAATGGACGTAATTGAGGAGGAAATTACCAAGTTGAGATCTCTCGATAGCCATGCCTCTGAGTTTAAGTATGTCCATGTACATTTGAAACCTTTATTTTTAATTTCGATTTAGGGATTGAAGAATTAATTTATCTTGTTCGTAGTGTCACACGAAATTATATTGACTGGTTAACGATATTGCCTTGGGGCATTNTCTTGTTCGTAGTGTCACACGAAATTATATTGACTGGTTAACGATATTGCCTTGGGGCATTACGAGCAAGGAGACCTTAGATCTTGACAAGGCCAGAGAAGTTTTGGATGAGGATCATTACGGGATGGAAGATGTGAAAAAGCGAATTCTAGGTTACGATTAATACCAAAATTTTTTTCGTTATAATAACCACTGGTCAGTGTTAAGTGTTTACATATATGATATCCCATTTCTATTGAATACTCTCTCTCTCTCTCTTTCTCTAATCCAGAATTTATTGCCGTAAGTGTTCTTCGTGGAACAACTCAGGGAAAAATTTTGTGCTTTTATGGACCACCAGGCGTAGGCAAGACCAGCATAGCTAAATCTATTGCCCGAGCATTAAATAGAGAAGTAAGACCAAAAACCTGACACATCCTTCTTTTATTTGTAAACATTTCATCAGAAAATAATGAATTGTGTATTATATTCGGTAAAAATCCTCCGAAATCTTTTAAAGAAAAAAATGGGTGGAACGGGATTTTATCTGAATTTGAATTAACTCCGACTGGATTGTTGGATCCCGTTTGGTGGAGAAATAATAAATGAATTATTGAGGCGCCTGCAATAAGGAAAGGTAAAAGAAAGTGAAATGTAAAAAATCGTGTGAGGGTAGCGTTGTCTACTGCAAATCCTCCCCAAACTCATTGGACAAGAGTTTGCCCTAAATAAGGCACTGCGGATAAGAGATTAGTAATCACTGTGGCGGCCCAAAAAGACATTTGTCCCCAGATAAGGACATACCCTATAAAAGCGGCGGCTATAACTAAAAGCAAAATTACGACCCCGACAGATCAGGTGTGAGTAAATAAATAGGACGCATAATATATGCCTCGCCCGGCATGTAGGTAAAGAAAAAAAAAGAATATGGATGCTCCGTTTGCGTGGGTAGCTCGGAGCATCCATCCATAATTAACATCTCGTGAGATGTGACTTACTCTATTAAAGGCAATGGTGGTGTCTGCGGAGTAGTGTATGGCTAAAAATAAGCCTGTAGCAATTTGGATAACTAAGCTTAGGCCTAAGAGAGACCCGTAATTTCAAGCTAAAGAAATATTAGAGGGAGTGGGGAGATCTACTAATGCTCTGTTTATAATTTTAAAAAGAGGATGGGATTTACGTGATACTGTCATTATTTTTTTGGCATGATTGAGCGAAGAGGGCCTTCTGTTTTTGAGGAAATTTTTACTGCAACGATAAGCGCGATTAATAAATATGTTATTAGTATGAAAGTAATTTGAAATAGTGCGCCGGAAAAAATTAATTGTGCTGTTATATTAAAGTTTAGGCGATGGGGGGAATAGAAAAAATCAGGGTAATTGAACAGTAAAATGAAAAACAGTAAAGAAACAAAGATTGTTGCTAGAGATGTGATGGGGCTAAAATTAAATGTTTCATTTCTAGCTAAACAGGAAATATAGATGAATAGAACTATAAGCCCCCCCAAAAAAATGAGAAATAAAATAAATGAAAATCACCCTGTTTGTATTGAGACTCAAAGTGAAAATGAAATGATTAAAGTTTGTCTTAAAATAATTAATATCAGGGCTAAGGGGTGAGTTAAAGAAAGAAAGGTTGATGAAAGTGTAAATATTAGAAATAAAGATATTTTAATTTCAAAATTTAGTTTAGTTAAAATGTCCGCTTTGGAAGTTGAAGATGCTCGATTGAGCTATTTTGAAGCTTTTGTAGTCTATTGCTAATTTTTAACTTACAAAATTAATGTTTTAATTTTAAACTAAAAAAGCTAATTTTAGGTATTGGGGTGTTTACAATTATTTGCGGGGGTTGAGTGTTTTCCTCGAGACGAGAGCATCTTTTAACTGCTTTGTTAAGTCTGGAGTTTATAGTTTTAGGTGTGTATTTTATTGGTTTTGAAGTAGTTGATAAAGGGAGCTATTATTTTGTTTTAGGTTATTTAGTGATTGCTGCATGTGAAGGGGCGTTGGGGTTGTCGATCTTGGTAGCGATGGGGCGGAGTCACGGAGGGGATGGGTTTAAGGGATTTTTTCTTGGATATTAATGATAAAATTTATTTTTTTGGGGTTTGGCTGTGTTTTATTTTTTGTTGGGGACTTGTATTTTTGATTGGTGGTCGGGTTGTTGGTGCTTTGTGCTCTTTGGTTTATAGTCAAAAGAAGAGGGATAGATGATTGTCTATTTTGAAGTGAATTTTATGGCGGGGATTTTTATTCCTACAGACTGATTATGTTGAGATTTTTTATTGTTTTGTTAATGTATGTGGCTAGAGCGAAAATTTTGGGGGAAAAATCTTGACAGTTTCATTTTTATGTTTACATTTTATTATTTTCTTTAATTGTTACTTTTAGTGTTATTAATTTATTGGAATTTTATTTTTTTTTTGAGCTTTCTTTGGTGCCTACTTTGTTATTAATTTTGGGGTGAGGCTATCAGCCCGAGCGTCTTCAAGCTGGTATTTATTTTTTGTTCTACACTTTAGTAGCATCGTTACCGTTGTTGGTTGTATTAATTTATTATTACGAAAGTTTGGGAGAAATTATTAGTTGTGGGGTAAATAATGATTTAGGGGGGAAAAATTGATTTATTATAGGTGCTTTAGTAGGGGCTTTCATGGTTAAGATGCCTATGTTTTTTGTTCATTTGTGGCTGCCCAAGGCACATGTTGAGGCCCCTGTGGCTGGGTCTATGGTTTTAGCTGGGGTTTTGTTAAAATTGGGGGGATACGGGCTCTATCGAGTTTCTGCTCTTAGAAGGTTGAGACTTATAAAGGGGAGATATTTTTTTGGTTTAAGAATTGCGGGGATGATGTATGTGGGGTTTATATGCTGTCGGTTAAACGATTTAAAGGCGTTAGTTGCTTATTCTTCTGTTGCCCACATGGGATTGGTAATTTGTGGGATCTTTAGTGGGAGATATTCTGGGTGACTTGGATCTTTGATAATAATGATTAGTCATGGAGTAACTTCTTCCGGGTTGTTTTGTTTGGTTAATGTAATATATGAGCGTTCGGGGAGACGGAGATTCTTTTTAAATAAGGGGGTAATTTTAATTATGCCTTTATTTAGATTATTTTTTTTTATGCTGTGTGCGTCGAATATGGCGGCCCCGCCTACAGTTAATTTAATAGCAGAAATTTTTTTAATAGTGAGAATTTTAAAATTTGAAAAATTAATACTTTTATTATTTCCTCTGGGATCTTTTTTGGGGGCTGTTTTTACTTTATTTTTATTTTCTTACTCTCAACATGGAAGGAGATACGTAGGAGATTATTCTTATAGAGGTTTGAGATTTAATAGATTGCATTTAGGAATAATTCATGTGTTGCCTGTGAATTTGTTGATTTTGAGCGGTGAATTTTTTCTTTTGCATTAATTAAGATATTTTATATAAAATTTAAGGTTGTGGGCTTTAAGAAGACGGTTAGTTTCTTAGTAATTAAAATTTTTAAGCATATTACGTTTTATTTAGGAGTGACTTTGATGGTAGGAGTGTTGGTGGCAGGTAGTGTCGGGGTAAGCTTGTATTGGGATCAACGGGTTATTTTTTTGGAGTGAGAAATTTATAATTTTTTAGGAAGAAGCTTGATTATACTCTTTTTAGGGGATTGAATAAGAATAACTTTTATTAGCCTTGTTATGTTAATTTCTTCTATAATTATATTTTATAGCTTTTTTTACATATCGGGGGATAAATTTATGAGCCGATTTATTTTTCTTGTTTTTTTGTTTGTCTTGTCAATACTTTTAATGGTAATGAGCCCTAATTTGATTAGAATTTTGTTGGGGTGGGATGGGCTGGGATTAGTTTCTTATTGTTTAGTGATTTATTACCAAAATGTGAAGTCGTCCGGCGCGGGGATGCTAACGGTGCTGTCAAACCGGGTTGGGGATGTGGCTATTTTGTTAAGAATTTCCTGGATAGCAGGCTACGGAAGATGAAATTTTTTTTATTTAGGAGTGTTTTACAATAGATGAAATGAGATATGATTTATTATAATAATAGTGATAGTAGGAGGAATAACTAAAAGAGCCCAAATCCCCTTTTCTGCTTGGTTGCCTGCGGCAATAGCAGCTCCCACCCCGGTGTCAGCTTTGGTTCATTCTTCAACCCTTGTAACAGCGGGGGTTTATTTATTGATTCGGTTTCATGCAGTTTTGGGGAGTAGATTGGTGTTGTTTTATCTAGGGGTCTTTACTATGTTTATGTCTGGAGTAGGAGCCAATTTTGAAAATGACCTTAAGAAAATTATTGCTTTATCAACACTTAGACAGTTAGGGGTTATAATAATAGTGTTAGGCTTAGGGGGGTGGGAGCTAGCCTTTTTTCATTTATTGTCTCATGCTTTATTTAAATCTTTGCTGTTTATGTGTGCAGGGGTGTATATTCATGGGGCTGGGGATAGACAAGATGTGCGATTTCTGGGGAACGTTTGGAAAGTTTATCCTGTTAGATCTTTATTTTTTACTGGAAGTTCTTTATCTTTAAGCGGGATTCCTTTTATGTCTGGTTATTACTCTAAGGATTTAATTTTGGAAATTTATTTTATGGGGGAAATAAACTATTTTATGGGTTTAGTAATTATTATCGGGACGCTGGCCACAGTAAGATACTCTTTGCGATTAATATATTATATTTTTTGAAAGAATTCCGGGGGCAGGGTTTTAATTGGAGGGGAAGATATTTTAATAACAGCGATGCCCATAAGAGTGTTATTTTTCATGGCTGTGGCAGCTGGGGGAGCGATAGGTTGAATTTATTTTCCTTGTAAAATTTTAGTGATTTTAAGAGTTGGAGTAAGGATGTTTCTGTTAATCGGGGTTGTAACGGTTGGTTTAATAAGATTTTATTTTTTAAAGGAACTAGATTTTCGGCAGTTAATTAGTCAGATGATTTATTTTTTGAGAAGTATGTGATTTATGCCTTATATTTCTGTTTATATACCTGGGAAGGTTTTACGGGCCGGGGGCCTGATTCTCTCTTGAGTGGATCAGGGATGGGTAGAAAAGCTTGGGGGCCAAGGAATGTCTTGCGGGAGAAAGATTGTTGGGGGTAATTTAGACTATAGCAATTTTTTTCCTTTGAAAATTTATGTAACGGTTTTTATGTTAGGGGGAGTATTTATGGTAAGAGGGTTGTTGTTTTTAAATAGCTTAAATAAAAGTAAAATATTGAAGATATTTGGATGGCGTTGAGCCTTTAAATATAAATTGGGCTTGAAAGCCAAGAGGTCAGGTCGAAACTGAGTATAAATTTTATTTCAATTTATAAAAATATAACGAAATTTAATCGTTAAAATGAAAAGTTAGCAGCTTTCTTTTGAACCTTCTATTTTTTTTTGGTTAAAATGGAGTAGTTCTCTAAGTGTCATTAACAGTGACAAATCGCTTTTTTGATTTCATTCTATAGCCAAATAAGATTTTTCTTGTTTTCACAGTGAAAGTGTGGGGTTTTAAATTAAACTAAAATGACGGTAAGAAAAGCTCTCTTGAGCACTTTTTGAATGCAACCCAAATGTTATTGTTAACTATAGTCCTACTGTTAATGATCTCAGTCGAGAGCGCCTTGAAGCCATTCATGGCCTAATCCCCCTAACAAGATAAAGAGGAAAAATCCGGTTAGAGGTGCGATAAAATTAATATTTATATTAGGGATAATAATAGGAATAGGGAGAATTAAGGTGATTTCTACGTCAAAAATTAAAAAAACTAAGGCGATAAGATAAAAACGAAGGGAAAACGGAAGTCGCGCTGAAGATTTAGGGTCGAACCCGCACTCGAATGCAGAAAGTTTTTCTCGTTTAAAGCTTGAAGTTTTTGCGAGGCTGGAGTTAACAAAAATTAGAAGTGTAGAGATAATGAAGGCTGTGATAAATATTATAAAAATTATAATTTCTTTAATGAAGACTTTTTGATTGGAAGTCAAATATACTATTTATAATAAAATTATTAATTTAGCTTCCTCATCAGTATACTATTATGTAAAGGAATAATCAAACAACATCGACAAAATGTCAATACCAGGCTGCGGCTTCGAAGCCAAAATGATGAGAGGGGGAAAAATGATGGTTAACAGCTCGGAACAAGCATACTAGTAGAAATGAAGTGCCGATAATAACGTGAAGGCCATGGAAACCGGTTGCTACGAAGAAAGTGGTGCCGTAGGCAGAATCTGCGATAGAGAAAGAAGCTTCTCAGTATTCTATTGCCTGGAGGCAAGTAAAGTAAATACCTAAAATGGCGGTGACAGCTAGGCCTCTTACTGACTGAACGTGAAATTTTTCTATGAGACTGTGATGGGCTCAGGTAACGGTTACTCCTGAAGCTAATAAGATAATGGTGTTTAGAAGAGGGACTTGAATTGGGTTAAACGGGTAAATCCCTGAAGGAGGTCATGTCAGGCCTAATTCTAAGGTAGGGGCGAGGCTTCTGTGGAAGAATGCTCAAAAAAAAGAAAAGAAAAATAAAATCTCTGAAGTAATAAATAAGATTATTCCTCAGCGAAGCCCTTTGGCTACTACTAGAGAGTGAAGCCCTTGATGAGTGCCTTCTCGGCTGACGTCTCGTCATCATTGAGCGCAGGTTAAGGCTAAGGTTAAGATACCTGTAGCGGCAAGAATAAAATTGAATTGATTAAACCATTTGACGATCCCGGAGGTTAAGAATATGGCACCTAAGGCCCCAGTGAGAGGTCAAGGGCTTTGGTCTACTAAATGAAAAGAATGATGACTTTTAATTATCATTAATGTGAGGTAATTTCTCTGGCGTAAAGTGTCGATAGAACAGCAAAAACGTAGGATTGAATGAGAGCGACAGCGGCTTCTAGGGTGAGAAGAAGAATTTGCGTGATGATAAGACCTCATAAGATAAAGTTAGCAGCGGTTGCTGTTTGGTTTCCTAGAAGGGTTATAAGAAGATGGCCGGCGATCATGTTTGCTATAAGCCGAACGGAGAGAGTAATTGGTCGAATAATGTTGCTAATGGATTCAATAAGAACTATAAATGGTATTAATGGGGTGGGGGTGCTTTGGGGAACTAGATGAGCGAACATGTGCTGATTAAAATTTAACCAGCCAAAGATTATAAAGGTCAGCCATAAGGGAGTGGCTAAAGCTAAGGTTACAGCCAGATGACTGGAGGCGGTAAAAATATAGGGGAAGAGACCTAAAAAGTTATTATTGACAATTAGAATTAAAAGGGCGATAAAAATTAATGATGACCCATGAGACGAAGAAGGCCCCAAGAGAAGTTTAAATTCTTTGTGAAGAGTATTTGTAACTGAGTTGATAACAGTTAGAAATTTGGAATTTATTACTCAAAATGCACCCGGCAGGAAAATAAAAACTAATAGTCTACTGATTCAGTTTAACGGAAGCACAAAGGAGGAAGAGGGGTCGAAGGATGAAAAAAGATTTGTTATCATGATCATTTAATTTCTGTTAAGCCCGAAAATGAGAGGGAGTTTAAATGGGGAAGAGATGGATTTGAGGAAAAAAAAATTTTTGCGCAGCAAAAGGAGAAAATTAGGGAAACCAAAATTGTTAGGGGAGACCATATTAAGGGGGATATTTGAGGAATTAAAAAATATTTTGGAAATGATTTAATTTTGACAAAATTATGTTATTTATTTTTAACTAATTTTTTAATTAAAAATATTTGTTAATATATTATGAAACGGTTTAAGAGACCGTAGCTTACTTTCAGCCATTTAATTAGTTATTAAAAGAATTGATTCATTTAATAAAATTTTTTGGGGGGATACTCTCTAGACAGATGGGCATAAAGCTGTGGTTGGCTCCGCAGATTTCTGAGCATTGGCCAAAAAAAAGGCCCGGGCGGGTAATCGTGAAATTTACCTGATTGAGTCGACCAGGGACGGCATCAGCTTTTACTCCTAAGGCAGGTACGGCTCATGAATGAAGTACATCGGCTGCGGAGATAATGGAACGAATTTGAGTTAATAAGGGAATGGGGGTTCGGTTGTCTACATCTAAAAGCCGAAAGTCAATGATAGATAGTTCCTGGGTGGGTGTTATGTAAGAATCAAATTCGATGTCTAGAAAATCGGAGTATTCGTAAGATCAATATCATTGATGGCCCATGGTTTTAATAGATAAAGAGGGAGAATAAATTTCGTCCAAAAGATATAATAGGCGAATTGAAGGAAGCCCGATAAAAATTAAAATAAAGCTCGGGGTAATTGTTCAAAATAATTCTAACGATTGGGATTCTAGCATGTGCTGGTCAATAAGAGGGTTTGTTAAAGTGGAAAAAAGACTATAGCCTACAATAGTAATAATTAAAATTAGGATAGTTAAAGCGTGGTCATGGAAAAAGATGAGCTGTTCTATGAGGGGGGATGCGGCGTTTTGAAAGTTTAAGGCGGCCCAGGTTGAGATTTCTAAAAGATTGTTAATCCTAATTGAAGCTTAAATTCAGCGCACTGTTCTGCCATTTTAGACGTTAGTTATAAATTAATGAAAGTTCTGAATAGGAATGTTCGGAAGGGGGATTGGCTTGAAATCATTCAATAAAAGAGGCTTGAATGGCTGAATTTATTACTGGGCGATTAGATGATATGGCTTCTCAAATAATGAAACTGAAGGAAAGAATGGCTGCGACTGAGGCGTAGCTTCCCAAAGAAGAAATAATATTTCATGAGGTAAATGCGTCTGGGTAGTCTGAGTATCGGCGGGGCATACCGTTTAATCCTAAGAAGTGCTGTGGGAAAAAGGTTAGGTTTACCCCGATAAATATAGTAAAAAATTGTATTTTAAGTCATTGAGGATTTATACTGGTACCTGTGAAAAGGGGGAATCAGTGTACCAGTCCGCCCATAATGGCGAAAACAGCTCCTATAGACAGAACGTAGTGGAAATGGGCTACGACATAATAAGTGTCGTGGAGAATAATATCAATTGAGGAATTTGCGAGAATAATTCCTGTCAGCCCTCCTACTGTGAATAAAAAAACAAACCCAATGGCTCATAATAGAGCGGGAGTAATCACTAAAAGGGTGCCTTGAAGAGTGGCAATTCATCTAAAAATTTTTACCCCTGTAGGTACAGCAATAATTATCGTGGCGGTAGTAAAGTAGGCTCGCGTGTCTACGTCTATACCAACCGTAAATATGTGGTGTGCCCACACGATAAATCCTAAAAGCCCAATCGCTGATATGGCGTAAATTATCCCTAATTGGCCAAAGGTTTGTTTCTTGCCTCTTTCAAAAGTAATAATATGCGAAATTATTCCGAATCCAGGAAGAATCAAAATATAAACTTCTGGGTGGCCAAAAAATCAAAAAAGATGCTGGTACAGAATAGGGTCTCCCCCTCCTGCGGGGTCAAAGAAAGATGTGTTGAGATTGCGGTCTGTAAGAAGTATAGTAATGGCACCGGCAAGTACTGGGAGAGAAAGAAGGAGAAGGATAGCAGTCAAAAATACGGATCAAACAAACAAAGGAGTCTGGTCTCACGCTATTCCTGGGGCTCGTATATTGATAATAGTAGTGATGAAATTTACTGCCCCCAAAATTGAGCTAGCCCCTGCTAAATGAAGGCTAAAAATTGAGAGATCTACGGAGGCTCCGGCATGGGCGATTCCTCTAGCTAAGGGGGGGTAAACAGTCCAGCCGGTACCAGCCCCACTTTCTACTAATCCCCCTGTTAAAAGAAGGGTTAGCGAGGGAGGTAGAAGTCAAAAACTTATATTGTTTATTCGTGGGAAAGCTATATCGGGGGCTCCGATTATTAGGGGAACTAGTCAGTTCCCAAAGCCTCCAATCATAATCGGTATAACCATGAAAAAAATTATAATAAAGGCGTGAGCTGTAACTATTACGTTATAAATTTGATCGTCTCCGATAAAACTGCCGGGTTGCCCTAGTTCCAGGCGAATTAAGACACTAAACGCAGTTCCTACTATTGCGGATCAAACACCGAAAACTAAGTAGAGTGTACCAATGTCTTTATGATTTGTTGAAAATAATCACCGATTCACGGGCAGAATGGCTGAGAATAAGGCGTAAAACTGTAAATTTTATTACAAATAATTTTTTTTTGCTAAAAGTCAGGTAGTCTAAGAAAAGACGTAAGGTTGCAAATCTTGAGACAGTTTAATTTCTCCAGGCTTCAAAATCTGGAGAAATGTCTCCTTAGCAGACTTTGAAGGACTAAAGTTTGAATAACTTAAGATTTTAAAAAATGATTAAAATTATTGGGGTTAAGATATTTAAGGTAATTACTGCAGTGGCTGGGCCGGTTAAATAGATTAAAAGGTTAGGTGAAAGGATGGGGGTGTTCAAGGCTTGAAGAAAGGAGTTTAAGATCAGATTAATATATCAGGTGAGAGAAATAAGAGAAGAAATAATCAAAATTAAAGCTACTAAGGAAGCATTTATGGAAATTAATGTGGCTAAAACTATTAACTTGCTTGTAAATCCTAAAAATGGCGGTAGCCCCCCTAAAGATATAACACTAAATACTAAGGCGATTTTCAAAAATGGGGGCTGGGGGGAGTAATTTATTTGAGCAGTTTTTAATATTTTATTATTAATTAAATAAATTAATGTTAATAGGATAAAACAATAAATTGAAAAGTACCAAGCTCAAATAGAGATGGAGTAAGAACAAGCCGCTAATATTCAGCCAGAGTGGGCGATTGAAGAATAGGTGAGAAGAAGCTTAATATTTGATTGGTTGATACCGCCAAAAGCCCCGGTTAAAGCAGATGTAATAATCAAAAAAATGATAAAATTTATGGACAAGTTAGTCAGAAGAATTAGTGGGGCAATTTTTTGTCAGGAAAAGAGTAAAAAATTTTGGGCTCAATTTAAGTTATTAACTACTTGTGGGAATCAAAAATGAGTAGGCGCTATACCTGCCTTTACGCCTAAGGCTAGGGCTAGTGTAATTTCTCTTAACCCAACTGTTGAAGAATTTTTTATTTTTAGAAAAATCATAGCTCAGGCAATAA
>JAHZNF010004499.1:0-10277 GCA_027744215.1 Troglopedetes dispersus
TACATACCACCACAAAAAACTCTTAATACTTCACTGTCCCTCATAAACTTCATCGGGCTCGACTACTTCCACTTTTGTGCGTATAGTTCCTTGTTGTAACTTGTGAAAGGTATGTTGTACAAGTCTCTGGTACAGTATCGTGAATTTTAAAATGGTATACTTTCACCATTCACACCCGGGCACATAACAAAATCCACGATTCACGTGAGAGGCTATTGGGAGAACCACAAGGCCAAGCGAATTGATAGGAAATCTCCAGGTGAAAGCACTTTGCTTCAATTCTTTGTTTCGTCGATTGAAGTTGGGAACCAATATACATATAATACTGCACATAGAAACCCGTTTAAAATACCCATAAAGCACATTTTATGCGTAACCATACGTTTGTGGTATATTCGCCTTCGAGATGCCCCATAAGATTCACACAACCACGTTCCCCATCACTTGCCCAAAATGTTCACTTAAAATACACATTGAAGAAAGTTCCCGATCGTAGTCATGATGCTAAAACCGTTCAGCATGAGCAAAGAGATAAATTACTCTCCTTTCTTCATCGTATTGGATTTATTTCATTTCACTTTATATTCGCTATAAGTACACGTAACTAGCTAAAGGCAGTAGAGCTGCCTTTGGGGACACACTCATATTAGAATGACTAGTGTACCGCCGTTACTACAAGGGCATGCTCCTTTAATTCTCCAGATGCTTCAGCTGCTTTGCTTACTTGTGCATGTGATGAAACGAAGCCGCTTTACCATTGAACTGAAACACATTTGTAGTTATTTGACAGGTTTTTCTTTCATAAAATAATCCTTTGCTCAGAATGGATCTAAAACTTTTTTAAGGCAATAATTTCTTTTTGTATGATGCTGATACACGTAAATATTTCACGATGGCGGGTGGTGGTAATTGTACAGACACATTAAGAAAAAAGCGACAATGATTAGATAGAGGATACATACGCATAATTTTATTGGAACTTTAATCTTTGATTAGCGTTTAAAGTTCATTTAGATTTTCGGTTTGTGCACACATTGTTTGAGGAAGAAGAAGCTGAACACATAATTTACCCCGCTGTGTGCATCCAACCATGATCAAAAATTGCACGAAATTCACAACTGTGAGGTCCCTCGTGGAAGTTTTCACTTTGCAATATTGATTTCCGTTTCTCTCCCTCCAGTAAATCGAATTGCAGATACTGCCAACTCAATCACTGTCACATATCGAAAATTAGATTGTGTTCAGTTTGCATCCATCCGGTTGCCCACACCCATAAATCTACCATTTTCGTGATAAAAGTCACCAGTCAGTCAAACGAAGAACAAAGAGTTGCCTCCGAATCAGTAGAGCTCAGTCAAACTTCAATAGATCTTAAATTTCTGGATTCATTCCTCAGGAGTAAACATTTATTTCCACTTTGGAAACTTTTTAAAAATTCTAAAATCTTAAGAGGATTATAATTTGCTGTTTCAAGATGCATAAAAGATGCACAGAGAAGGGAATTACGAAGATTAAGTGGGAAAGCTTAATTTGGTAGCAGTCTTTCAAATTAGATGTGAGAACGGGAAGTCTGCTGAGTGGTCGATAAAGGAGTTTTTAAATTTATATCAGGATTAATGGGCCTGTTGATGGTATCGTGGTTTTGAAACTTTTTCTCCGCAACATGCGCTACACTCTTAGCTGCGATTTTTTTTCACTTTCATATGCATATGAACATGTGCAACTGAAAAGCTTTAAAAATTTACTTTTTTCTAGTTGACATCAATACCAGCAGATTATTTAGGAGGGAGCGGCACATGCATACAAAGCGCAACAAAAGCTCAAGTACCACCAGCAGCCAGCAGCGATTGAGCAAAAATGGCTTTCTCCTTGAATTGCTCAACTTTCGGCATTAACTGCCAGTCTACTTCCTCATTAAAACTTTTTTCGCCACCCTAGTCCTTTGTTATTATATTTAGGTAGTAATGCTAAGGAACCTTATATCCTCACCATAATATTCCCGACACAATACACTTCTCTA
Organism: Troglopedetes dispersus; assembly: GCA_027744215.1. Lineage (NCBI taxonomy): Eukaryota > Metazoa > Arthropoda > Collembola > Entomobryomorpha > Paronellidae > Troglopedetes > Troglopedetes dispersus. The sequence goes on from JAHZNF010004499.1 coordinate 2,021, forward strand.
GATTTCCTCAATCACTGCTCCCCAGAGAGTTTTTCCTATTTTTTGGTGTAAAAGGAAAGTTTTTTTTTCTTCTCCATGATATATTCATTGTCGATAGTAATGCACGTTGACACAACTAAAACCGTTGGCGGGGATGGTCCCCTTCCAAATTCTGTCCTTAACTAGCTCCGAAATAGGCATGTACCAGTAGAAATCCCACACTCACACCGTGCGCCTTTTCGTTCGTGTAAGCACTAATAAGTACGACGGTTTTTTACAAGAAAACGTATAAAATTCACGCAATTACCCGAGCACTTTTATTTACAGAAGGAACAAAGACACAATGAGGAATATTATCAGAGTACATAAAAATGTTTGAATGAATGAATGCAAAAGTTTACGGAGCCAAAATTGTGAAGGAAAGCGGAAGAAGGACAGACAAAAACACAGGATTTAGAAATGGTATGTTTTTATGTTTACTTGTTGGAGTTTACACATAGATGCTCACTTCGTAGGAAAGTAAGCGGGGAGTAATCATAAGATACTGGTTGGGGTAATAATAAAGTGGTGTGTACACGTTGTCCGTAAGCCAAGTTACGTGTAGATCACATTTCGTTATTTTGAGGCAACTCAAGCAACGTCGCGTCGTTGCACCAAGACGGACTCATGCGAGAAACCGACTGTTCCGAATACCAATGATGATGCTACCAACGTATTTTTATGGAATTCTTAACCATTACTTAAATCAAGTAAAGGATTATAAGGTACGTAATAATACTACGTATAACATTAGTTGGATTATCTGATAAGATCTTGAGAAATTTGATAAAGCAATATTGTATTTAAACACGAAGCACACTGTTCAAAGTCGAGCAAACCTTACCCTACTACATACTAGTATATAACGCAATTATGGTTATTGTCTAATCATCTCTTATTTGCACTGCCCGAATTTCCCTGGAGGAATAGTACATGAATTTCCCTTGTTCCGTCCGGGGTACCGCGGTCGTCCCAGTGATATTTCAGCAACGTATTCCAAAATTCTTTTGGGTGGGCACTTTAGATGAATAGCTCAACGGAGTTCGTTAAGAGGCTGTGGACTGTGGGGTCAACTGCTTCTGAGTCAAAGCTCAATCGACTTTTTGAATATGCATGTGGGGTATCGCTTACCAAGTGCAGTATTTTTTAATTGGCCAGCGTGGAAGTGGGAAATTTAAATTTGAATACACAGCATTTTGCGCTTTTTTCGTCACTTCCCACTACACATAAATCATAGGGCATCCTATAACTAACTTAATTTTACTTCTTGCCAAGATTTCGATAAAGTACACTACGCATGCATCCCACTTCCTCGCCAATTTTTTGTGTGGAACCCTCAACTACACGACCTGGCATGATGATGAGCTTTTGAATTATTAGGTGAGCAAAAATATTGTACGGCAGCAGTATCTCTTCAGCTGCAAAAATGGAACAGGAAGAGAAATAACATCGTATAATGCATGTTTCGTGTCGTGATCCATATTACGCAAAAAATCAGTTTATATGCAAGCAACCTTCACTCACAACACCATTTCCATCATGATGATCATTACGAGTAATTCCGTTGCTGTTTTTTTCTGCTTGCAAACTACAACTGGTGCGAAAGTGCGAAAATATTGTTATTACTCTTATTACCCAGAGCTCGATTCATACTCACTCCACGCTCGCAACCCAACATGCAGCAGTGCACATTTTACATACATTTACATATGATAATATTTATTAGTCGTGTGCTGTTCTCTCCGTCTAGTAAAATCTTAGCAACAAATGGAAAAAGTAGGCTCTGAGTCTTGGTGATGGATCAGTGTGGTTTAGAAACGAATAAAAAGGTTTCAAAACACTGATGAACATCATAGAAATAAGGATTGATGAGTTGCAGACTTTTGTAGACAGGAAGAAAACATTGCAAGGTTTAATCTTCTTCTTTCAACAAAATCATAAAAAAATGAGTATCTTCTGGATGTAATGCAATGATAAAATCACCTCACTCACCCCTTCCAACTGTACGCTTAGTTAACACGTGAAAGGTTGCTGTTCGCTGTCTCCTAGTGCTATTCTCATTGGGATTGATGTGATAAAACTTGTGACAAGAAAACTCAAAAAGTTGTCGTGAGAGAACAGAAAATAAGTCATGAAAAGCCAGAGCATTTTCGGATTTAGAACCGATTACTGCTTTTGGCTATGCAAAACTACACATCTTTCAAAGCTGGGAAACCGTGCGGTCGCACTTTAGTTCCACAACAGATATTTCAGCATTTTTTCGGATCTATCTGTAGTGAATCACATGAAATACGCAAAATGTGTCAAATCTAAATCCATGTGCGTGGAAGATCAATATGACGGTTTATATTAGACTGTAGTTTATTGCTTTCCTTCTTTCACCAGTGAATTTGAACAAAGTTTCTTTTTCATTGGATGCTCAACCTCTATTCTTTCTGAGATTCCGCCAATGCGTTTCCTTTTGCAATCGTCTCTTTTTAGATGTGAATGTGAGTCAAAATTTTAGGAGTGACAGCCAGGTTCGCATCCGCCGACGTCCTCTAGAATATATTTCGTACTTTTTCCTATTAAAAATGCATGGGAAAGAAAATTACAATTCCTGTCATTCGTTTCCGTCTCAGAAAAAGTTTGTTAAAATTATCACCATTTTCCTTTCTCATCTTGTTTTATTTTGCATAAAGATTATTATTCTTCTTTGATGAAAAGAAGCAACACACGGAATGAGTCAGATCCATACGCTTTAGTGCTCAAGTAGCAAGGGCTCTTATTTATATTTAATCTGCTTAACTCAGTCAAAAAAGTTCTGCCAATGCCAATATACACAATATTTTTAAAACAAAGACAGCGCAGAGAAAGAGAAAATTTACATGAAATGGCACAACTTGAGACAAACTGTGACTTGTGCAAAGTTATTCCTCTCGCTGAATGATGGTATACAAAAAAAATTTCTTTACGTTTCCTTCTTTCAACCCTTTTGTTAAAGGAATACTTAAAGAAGATTATCTGAAGCATTTTCCACTAACTATCAATGCCATTGTGGTAGTAATAAAGTGGTGACTAAACACTAACAATCTCACTCAAACACACCAATGAAAAAATAGACATTATTATTAGCATTGGCGAAGAAAGCCACCATGGCTAATTGGGAAAATGTAGGTCGCAGTCTTCTTCGCAGTGCCAAGTCAAACCTATGAAATTTGATAAATAATATAGAGGATTATTGTACGCAATCTAAGGAAGAACACTGAGCCGACTAGCCACATGAGCACAAGTTAGATTCGGTGCCGTCACAACTGTATAGAAACAGTGTTGTCTCGTTTTGTTTTTCTGGTCCATTATACTTGTGACTGACAAGGTATACGTCTGTGTGATCTTTCGTTCTGAGAGGAGACTAGCAAAGAAAATGCCATCCCAGAAAACAGGAAAAGACTATAGTCTGTAGTCAACTTGTTATTTCGACAGTGTGACAGTGCATTTCCTTCACGTTCTCAATTTTACTTGTGTCTTGTTTGAAGTTTGCTGTATGAAGTACATTTGGAATCGCAATGCATAATAAGCATAACAAGTATATACATACGTAAATATTTTAGCTTGCATCTGCAAATTGTAAAATATATAAGGTATGCATGAAACCAAAACAATCGGAGTAAGTAGGATGCTGTCTTAAAAAGAAGGAGAAAAGAGACAAATGTGACAAATACAGGGACATCGAAAAGCACGGAAGCATTGGTTACGTTCTTGAATAGAATTCACGCAAAAAATATAATCCCTACTTGAATACTACTTCCTAAACAACAGCACAAAGACAGCACCCGATCGATACGATAATCCTTTTCCTGAAGCACATCTTCCACAAAGCCAAAATCCTTTGCGTCAGAATCCGGAGTATCGTGGTGATCATTGCACGAACTCTAGAACTATATTATACAATATACATATGCATTCTGCGTAGTCGCATGTAGTTGACGTGAAACAAAAGGTCTCGTCTGATTAAATTTGGATACAAAGAAAGCACTTAAAATCGCAATAAACCGACCTGAATTCAATACAAGCATTAAAAGACGATTCTGCTTCCAAAGAGAAAAATGTTCACTCGTACCCGAGTACTTTGTAATTGCACACTATTGCACACCATTACTAAGCACAAAGGAAATCAATTTCCCGTTTTTTTTTGGTTCAACATGAGAGAAATAAATTTTACATTACGTAATCCCATAAACTGGCTTACAGAATATCATCTTCAGTAACCTGGACTTTTGGTAGGTCTGCAGTTTTGACACGTCGATTTTTTGTAACTCAGCGTGGTTTTGGATAGACTTTCTTGTGTCAATGTCAGTGCCAAAAATTCTGAAAGATTAAACCGACATAAAATTGGACACGACATTACCATATAAGAGGACACACACTCGCACCAGCCAATATAAGCTTTATAAGAAAATGACAGTGACAAGCAAGCGATTTTACCCTTTGCAGAAAGTGATGGGAGAATCGATCATAGCTTAGACGACTAAAGAAAGTGCGCTGTATATATATGGATACAGTCTTTCTTTGTTTGTTGGTGGAACTCCCTCGGCGGGCTTCCTTCATGCTGATCGGACAAAGTCAAACATTTCTTATTGATCTATTAACAGACCATTTATTTTCATCGTAAAGCCAGTAGCCAGGCCGTTGACCAAAACTTAGCGGAAAATACCGCATATGGGTACTAGGTAGTTCATTCTATGGAGTCGTTTCATCTCCGTCACTTGGATGAGCTTATTTAGAGTTTTCTGCGAGCAACAACATTCATTTCTTCCATATTGTCACTAAAAGTTTTATTAGCCAACTGATATTGTGGGGTTTTACAGCGTAAGAAATGTGTGTTCTAATACAGATGTTTATAGACTATATATGTATGTATGTATATTTACGGTAGGACTTGTGGGAGCAACAATGGAACGTTGATCGTAGTTCACAAAAATAAAAGATTACATGCAGTTGTTCCAAAATGAAAGACGACGAATTCTTTAATTTGAGGGGTTAAGTGAACTAAGTTTAATTGCAATAATGGCGAATTAGGTCTTCAATCAATCAAACCGACTGCTTATAAAATAAAATTCAAAACAAGAAACTCAGTTGGGAGTAAACCATGCAGTTTGTAATGTTGATACTTACTTAGCACATAATTTAATTAGATAAGGCATCGTATTCTTTGAGCACGATCAATTCTTCTGCAAGCCTACAACTAATATGTATATTTATTATAGTGCGTTGCCACTTTGGGTAAAGGGAATGACAATTAATGCAAAGATCTTCAATGCATTTAACAAGAGCGCATACTCATTTTTTGCTTATTTTACGCAGTACATAATATCCAGGGCTGTCGTCATGAATTTAAAATTCTATTATCGTAATACTGCCGCTGACCACTACTTGTACCACTACTAGAGTTGCAAATTGAGCAGAACAGTGTACCAAATGCGAACTAGTGCAAACTTCAATTCAACCACTTTTTCACTGGATGTACATACAACCAGTAGCTCAGACTCTATAATCCTCCTGCTCACTCAAAAGCTTTCCCAACTCACTTCCTTTCCTTGTCTCCCGTTAAAAATGCCAAAAAGAATGAAATGTAGACCCTTGGCAAAAAAGTTTTCTGGTCGTAATAACAACACCCAGCGGACGGAGAGCCGCATTACAACGGAAGATTATAACAGGAAAAGAAACTCTCTAGCAAAAAACACTCTCTCCTCAATGCGTGAGTATCGACATCCTTAACATCATCCTTTTTAACACAAACAACAAAAGCCTGCGAGTGAGAAAAACGACTTCTATCTCACAGTAGGACATAAAGCGAGTTTTTCTCACATCATTCCTGCAACGCGTAGGTACGAAACCGAAATATATTCTTAGCTGATGAAGTTGAGCCAAGGCTACTTCAAGTAGAATTTGCAAAATAAAAAGGCAAAGCACGAACCAACCACCACCGCCAACTACACTCTCGAGTAAAGTTTGGAGTACAGGCACCACGTATGCATCATCGTCTCAGAGAGAGGTCATACATTTCACAGAAGAAAGAAAGTCACTGCGACACAATACACACACATGCACAAAAGTGGAAGTTTAATCATGATGAATGGCATGCTTAATTCTCAGGGACATTCCACACCCATCATCTTATAATCGGTTTACATTGTTTTGCAGGTAGAATAACCTTTTGAAATCAGTGAGAATTTATACATCATTTATTATCATTACTTCTCTGTGTACCAGATTGACTACTAATATATATAGTATACGTGGTTTAGGTAGGTCGATCGAGTTCGAGTTGTATTCGTATCTGTGTGCGTAACAAAAAACATAGTGCTTAGGAACCGAGCGTCGCCTCTCCTTCCTCTTCAAAAACAAGTATTACCAGTTACTTTTTTGTCACAATCAAAATCAAGCATAAGGGAAACAGTACTTAATCCAATACGTTGAAAATACATATGTAATTATTACAATTATTGTAAAAAGCACAATCTCTGATACAGGCAATCGGAAAACGGCATGTCTGAAGAAAGAGAAAGAGTTGCACATGAGTTCCTTTGATAAAGCTTTTCTTTACCAAGCTGCCCTTGACCGTGTGCTTTGACAAATATAATGCGAAGGCAGCTTTGCACACATTATACAACAATATAATACGAAATATAGTTACACAAGTGGAAATTGTATTAACCAAATACGCTATATGGTTGTGTTTGGAATTTCACTTTGCAGTTCGCTATGAGTAAATATCTTGAAATGCAAGTATGAAGCCACAGGTTCCCTGCTTACAATTTATCACAACAAATTGTGAATGGATTTGGGAGATGGCTATGGAAAATGGAATGTGCCGCACAGGTGGTTAAATACGGTTGATAAATCCTTAATAGTGTTGGTTGTAATTGTATAATAAATTTTCAATTACGATTTTCAGTCAATTATAAAAAAAGTTAATTATGCAGTCTGGAACTTATAAAAGTTTCTTATAAACATCTTGTAAAAGTTTCATTTTTATGTTGGGACAATGGTTTGAGGAATTTCATCCCACTTTTAGAGAGCTCAAACCTAGTCCAGTCAGATGATGAATAAACTTTTATAACTACCATGATGGAGAAACTAAATCAAATGCTAGTTCGAACCAATGCACAACTAGTGTTGAGAGGGGGTTGTGTGGGAATTCAAAAATTTTACTGTGATTTACAGCTCAACAATATTGAACATAAAAATGTTTCCCGTTTTCTTTATGGTGATTTGGTATTTCAAATTGCCAATTTGAAATTTTGCAAACCAAGTGCTGGTCGTCTTGTAGCTCAAATATGTTATTGTCATTACGTTTTACAAACTGCTGGCTGCAACCAGTAGCATCTCTTAACTGGGAAACATTTACTGTAAATGGAAGGTTCAATAAGTTAACGAAACAGCAAAAAAATAATGTGGGTTAGTTATTGCTTGTACCTTATGTTTATGTGAACTCCGTGACTAAATAATACCACTCGGTTTGGTATAAATTGACTATGTAGTGTTCTTATGGGCATCTCATGCATGATGAAACCGTAACCAATTATTGTGGCATTCATTACGGTGCCGAGTGGGACAGAGAGTGCCCAAGTGAGATACTGCTTTAATATTCTCTTGTAAAGCAACCAACAAAAAACCCAACACACATAATATCCGGTTTTGCGGGACAAGCTACTGTATCTTATGTTTTCATTTAGATCAGCCAAATTTTACGGTAAGCAAATCCCTTTAATATAGGTACATATGTATAGATTTTTTTATTCAAGATTGTAGAAGTCAAGATGTAGAAGATTACATCGACTTAAGTAACACGCCTTACCATGATCGTTCCGTGTGAGTACTTCCTATTGACACCTATCCTGTGATGAAATTATCTACTCCACTAATTTGTTTTAGATTCGCCGCAACATTATTTATCACTCCGAGGCTATTTACCTAATCACCTTGTACGAATGAATGTACAACCATAAGAAAGTGCGGTGGATATGATAATTCCAACCTCACGATCGTTTTTCTTCATTCTCGTTTAGCAATCAATGTAATTGTATCTTGATAGTGTTACAAGACAGTAAGCAATCACATGAGAAAAATACAATGCCAAAATTACACACAGTATTATTTTTTCATGCAAGACACCTGCAGCTAAACCATTTTTAGTGGACCAGTATAAAGGTTTGTATCTGGAATTTCAGTGTGGCGGTAATGGGAAAGTAATGAG
>JAHZNF010004500.1:0-11485 GCA_027744215.1 Troglopedetes dispersus
GAGTAAAGTGCACGATAAATACAATTGCTCTTACATTACTCATACGCAAGTTACTTATTATGCTCTCAACTTATCCTTCCTTTCGTGGTTGCTGCTACTTTTTTGCAGGCATTTATACTGGTTGCTCAAAAAGCAGAAAGAGAATTTTTGGTGTATTGTATTATTATGGTAAAGTCGGCAAAACACATTTTGCCACATCGGAAACTAAAAGAATGAGCAAAAAGCTTACTTCAGGTTGAACGAAATCCAATGATAACGGCTGCGTTCAGTTGCTGAATTATATTCACTTCGCCTTGATAATCACTTGCAGAACAAACGTATTTTTTTTGGACGTGGATGGTCAACCGTGGCATAGCAAACCTTGCACTATTGCCAAAAGTTTCCTTATTCCTCGATGCAACAATGCGAACAATCTATTGGAAAGGTTTTCCCTGCCAGAATGGAATTTCTAAGGGCAAAGTGCGTGAATCAACAAAGAAAGATTTTGAGAGTGATCAAACTTGTTGTGGTCGTGGCTTCCAACTTGCCTTCTTCCCATGAAATTGTGTTCCGAATGAAGTATTTACAATATGAATGAGATATTCTATGCGGACAGTCTTGTCTCAAATTTTAAAAAAATGGCGGTAATAACTCAGTCACTTGCTACCTAACGTAACATGGTGCTCGTTATTTTTTTGTTACAAAACTAGTTTCCTTAAAAAAGGACTGAAAACTTCTGCCAAATGCGAAGTTATTGAAGCGAACACTATATAAGATGAAAAACATGACAATAGTGCATAATAAAGATGAAATCTGCATAATATAGTCCCCATTTGAGCCGCTCGGCGCTAAAACGTCTTCCTTCCATTCCTCACGCGCTTTGCATAATTTTCTCTGCAATTTTCCAAAAAAGAAAAATGCGCTGCACTGCACTGTAATCTAAACGTACTTGATGGAAGTTGTGGGGATTGAATGATAGTTTTAAAATGTGAAAAAGAGAATTTGTGTGTACATTAAAATATACTACACGGGCATTGACTGATTTAGCATTGCTCGTACTTTTGTCATGTCTTGTCGAAAAAGAATGCGAGGTTATTATGTGATGCCCTCCTCACACTCAACCCCCTAATTCCAAATTTTCCTCTGAAAATTACTGCTCAGGATTCTAGCCAATTCGGAAGAAATATGTACGTATGCTAAGTAACGTAGACATTAAAATGAACACACCGTTTTCTTTACAAGTGCCGTTCGTTAGTTCACTCGATCCGGTGAATTATTTGAAAGAGAATGTCCTGCCTTGTACCGTAATATCAATAAATCAGATTAATTAGCATCAAAATGCCAAGTTTCACGGGAAACCTAGTTTACGAAGAAACCCAAGGATAGCTCAAGTTTACACAAAACAAACCTTACTCCATAAAAATATTCCTTAAATGTTTGAAGCATATCAACAAACGAAGAAGGCATCTCGCTTCCAACACAAATTGTAGCAGAAACCGCTATCCATTTAACTTCGTGGATCTATTATTAGGCCTAAATTGGTTTCAAGGGACGTTATCATAATTTTCTGTCAGATGTTCTTCCGTTTACTTGTCCTTCAAAGGTATTATTGCAATGATGATGATGACCGATGTAATGGAAATGTTTTTTTTAATAGATAACCTCCCCTTTCTTATGATATTCTATTAATATTAAAACAGATCCCACGTAGACAAACCGAATTGTTCGGAAGTTGAGAAAACCAATAAAAGTGAAAAATGGCGGGCTATTTCGATACTCTCCTACAAAAACAAAACCACAGCGATCCTTGTATTTTTATCAGTGTTGACGGTTTATGAAACCATAAACACTTCAAAATTTCCTCGTCACATTTTATCCTCAACTACTCTCCAGAGAGATTTTGTGAAAAATAGCCTTAAAATGCTCCCCATCCAGACACGTTTCTTGGGATTTTGTTCTGCTATCTCAACACTTTGCGGAGTCGCTGGATCATGAATCACAAATGGATATGTGCGACTTCCCGTTCGTTGCCCATTATACAGCTACATACTCCGCAATGGTTGCCACGATTGGAGGAGAAAAAATTTGGAGATTGTAATAAGAAATGAACTTGTGTGGAAGGAAGAATACTCCGCAAAAGTTCATGCTTTCGGGACACTTAATAAACAAACCGAAGCATTAATCTTGAAATTTTATTAGACTTTTCGTAGCTAACCTTTGATATTTATGAGACGAAATTGGTCTGGGAAGACCTGGCTATATTTATCACAAGAAGAATTGCTACATTACGAGTTCAATCAAGCAACCCACACGAGCGGTCAGCTAATCTTCTTGTCTGACTAGCAATGAGATTGGGAAGATGTCAGACTACAATATTTTCACCTCCAACTCACTCACTTTCCCAGTCAATAAACGAAACTTACTGCTGCGGCGAAGCTTGCTTATCTAATCTCAAATATACACATTGACTCAAGGTGGTCAGACTCCTGAAAAAGTGAGAGTAGATGATAGACTAAAAAAACTGTGCATATAACCAAATTCGTGGTTTGCTATAAAAATAATCTCAAGGGATAACTTTGTCAAACATGTCGTCCATTTTTTACGATGGCAAGCGCGCGACGCGGAGGTGAAAGTAATAATGTGGTAATTTTTTCCTACGCACAACAGATTCTGCTCTATCATTTTCGACCTAGCCCAAGGTAACTACTGGAAAAGTCCGACCGCTAAGAAGGGGTGAGTGTGTGGAGAAAGTTAAATGACTTGAGTAAAAACAAACCAAACTTGTATGTGGTTTGTCAGACCACCGGGTGCAAACTAAAATTGCTGGATCAACTTTTCACTCGCATAGGAAATCAAATAGTATCATCTTCTGTGAAGGTAATGCATATGTGAAACTCCAATTCGTAAAAAAAACTTCCTGAATCTAAAATTATTTGAAATATGCATATGAGTTTGTAGTTAAAAAATATGTAGGCTAAAAGTCTAGGGAAATTTACTACGAAAGACATGGATCGCGGGATAAAGTGAGTTAGTCAGCCATTTGGGAGGGAAATGTTATGTCGCATGAAACTAGTTTGTTTGGTGGAACCTAATTTAAAATATCGAACTTTTACAGTTAAAATGCACGGGAAAACTTTACTCGTCCTCCCAACAAACAACTCAAACGGAAGAAAGCGCAAGCTTTGGCCCAAGTTTCATGCGCAGTTGCTGCGTTAAAAATGGGTTAACAAGAGAAAAGTTGTGTCTTAAGTAACTCCAAGTTGACTTAATTGCAAAGATAAATAAAGATGCGATCCTCCTACGTGTCAACTTCAGCTTAATGTATACATTCGCTCTCCATTAATCGTTTTTCAAGGAAAATTCATGAGAAAGCTGGTAGAGTTCGGTATTAGAACTTGTACATAGTTTTACTGAAGACGATCGTAAATATTTTGCTCTCGTGTTACATGCTAGAATGCTTACCTCTTCTGTTGGTTAGTAGGTTACTACGAATCATTATCTTAGCTTAGTGTTTCCTTAGCCGGAGAGGATGCTCTTATTTCATTGATTTTAGAAGGAATCTAGTGAAGATAATTTCGTGAGTCATAGCACGATAATGATAATACCACTACAAACTTTAGGATTTAGTTGCTACCGTAAACCTTGCAAAAACAGCTACAAAGTAGATGGTGCCTCAATGAATGCAATTGTTTTTCTTTTAGATGTCTTGGAATTTATAAGATCGTACTACTACTGGTGACTGTTTGAAATGTGAAACCGGCGACGACCATTCCATCCACATACCAACTTAGTACAAAAACTTTGTCACTCTCAAACTACTTGACTTAAGTATGAGCCATGTGTGTTTACCCGGTCGTACACGCGAAAATGTAACGGAAGAATCGCATTTGCATCTGCAATAAACGTATTCTGTCTCCGTGACCGGTTCATGCCAGATGTGGTCGCTCAAAACTTATGATGGGTTTCAACTTACGATAAGATCCGTGCTAAAAGCCCGTCTGCTTATTCCATGAAAATTAAAACAAATCGTTGCATTTCATCCAAACTTCTATTTTTTATGGTTGAAAAATTACAAAGCAAATTCACATTTGACTCAACTATAATATCCTATGAAGGCACCTAAATTTCTTTTTTAGGTTCACGTGTACCTACTATATTCAGTAGTCGAAGTGCAACGGAGGTCCTAGGGCGTCCAAAATCCCAAAAATCTGAAGACGGAGTCCCATTTCAATACTTTCCCTTTTTCCTTGCAAATTGTATAAAAAAAAATTTCGAGGTCGATTTACGTCACTTATTCAGTGAATTACATTATTTTTTTGGAATAGAATATACTCTAATTTCGCCATATAAGTATAATGTATAACTCTGTACCGCTAACGCAGTAATAGGATACAGTTCCTGATCTCACGTACTCGCCAAAAGCGTTTCCGTTCTTTTCTTTATAGTTCTTCCGAGAGTATTAGCAGTTTCAAATGAATGCACTCTTCATGAACAAATAATAGGGTAGCGCTGTACTTGGTTGTGTTACACGTGACTTCTAAACTGCGCTTGAAAGCTTTTATGCTCTTGGTCCGACCATTCATCGGGATTAGACACTGACTTGAGGAGATGAACAATACGAAACGAACAGCACTCACGTACTACTGCATTCTACTCAAGCTATATGTATAATGCCATATACAATGGACTGTAGTAAAATTTAGTCAAGCTCTTTTTTTCGCAAGATATCTGCAGAAAATGAGCAGAAGATAGTCATGAGACTAATATATGACTTGTTTGTGAGCACTCACTGGAAGGAAACCACTGAAATAATATAAAAGGATCTTTTAAAAACATTTCTTTCAGTTCTACTCATTGTGCTTCCGCGCCTTGACCCAGTCAGTAGTGTCTGTGTGCAAGGAAATCTTTGAGAAAACACAGTGCAAAGCAATATTAGACTTTGTTATGAACTCTTTTCTTTTCCACTCCTGTTCAGTAGCAGCAAATACAACAGCTAACCCGTCACAGCCACGCTTATCATTGCAGGCGAACATTTTGCAACAAAATGGAATTTTTACGACTTTTCTTGAACTTGTGTTCATATCACACTCTTACTTTTTTACGTAAAAAAAATTTTTTTAAAGGCTGTAAAAACTTTTGCCACTGCTTACCTTTTTAGGTCTTTTACGAGACTCCCAGCTCAATTTCACTTTCATGATTCATAACTTCTATTTTACTTGCTTTTCCTACCTATCTCGACATACCAGTCGTTGGCACGTGTACAACAAAGTATGTATTCTCCCAACATGTTTTCCGTATCATTTTCCGTATCAAATTTCAGGCTCTTAAAAAATTGGGGGATGAAATATAGTGTAGTATTGCATTCCATCATATTTTATGACATGAGAAGTTGTTCCAGACGATGTTTCATCCTTCTGTGACAAAATATGAAAGTTGATTCTTCTCAACTCCCACGAAAGAAGAGTCGCTTTGTATTTAGGTGAAATCAATTTTGAATCAATTCAAGTGAAACCTGTATAAATATATAAATCTTTTATAACGCCGAGAATGGAAAAATAAAAATAAACCTTGTTAGAAAGTGTAACAACTAAGTATTCATCACGATGAGTTATGTTGCGTAACACATACTTTACACTTTGCAGTTGTTCAATGTGCCAGGAGGCAACACCGTCAAAGAAAGATAAGGTATGGCAAGTAATTAAGCATTGTGACGACAGAAAGAAGCTCTCTGGTTTGGCTCAGGAACGGAGCATAAAATAGTTAAAAGTTTTCTTTTGATGTAACCAGAGAAAATGAAACCCAGTGAGGGAGCAGACAAGTGAGAAATACCAAATAAAAATTATTTAGTGGCAAGACACTCTTGTAGCTGTAACCCTGCAACAGCTTAGTAAATCGCAGCATTTGGCAATATAGCTCGGTCATAAAGTAATTTGACGAAGCGTTATAGCCGTCATTCACAGCTTGTTATGCACTATGCCTGCTATAAGCTATGCCGTTTAATCACCACCACCACGTCTGAAAGCATTTCAAACTGCGTAGTCGATAAGGCATGCAAGATTTCCACTTCGTATTCACACACGCTTGAGCTAAACCAAACCAAACCAAATTTCTTGACTCGGGTCCAATTTACGAAAAAAATAGACACAATATTTAGATAGAGTTCCAAATATTTTATTGTGCTAAGCTTTTTCTCTTGTTACATCTTTACATGATTTGGAGCTGTTAATACGTTGTGCACATACTAACTCTAACCAAACGCTAAACCAGGCGATTACACAACTGACTAGAAAAACTGACGAAATGACGCTAATCAAATTTTACAAGCGACGAATGGCATTAAAAGAGTGTTTTAAAATGTGTAAATTTCTTTTAAACAGTCATATAACATAATAGTTTGGTTTGCAAATTGACAGTCTTCCTTTTACTACAGAAAAACGTGCTCACAGTGAAGCAAAAATGATTATACTTGCTGCTTTAATTTACTGTCCATAAATTGTAAACCAGATCCCGTGAAACGCGCGTGCGAAATGTGAGTGACTACAACCATGACTTAATTTGATCCTGGACTTGAAATTTTAAGAAGCTACAAAAATGGGGCAAATATTTCGTAGTTATTTTAAATCATGCTGTTTTCACATCAAAGATATTTAACCATGGGTGTTACACCTGCTTGGTTTGGACTATTCAATGTCATCATACTAGATACAGGTCATTAAGGGTTTCGAAAAAACATCAAATATGAATTTTTAAATAATTAATAATTGATTTTAAGAAACCACGTTGCAGATAATATACTCATTTTGTCTTTTAACAAAAACTATGATGGTGTATGTATATCCATCCATCTGCTTCGCATTTGTATAAAAGCTTGATTTCGAGGAATGTAGTTGGTGTTCATCCAGCGTTGCGTTCACTTCCACTTATCCCTAATTTTTAACACACCCGCTAGGAAGGAAGTGATGAAGTGAAAACTATCGATAGTAATCAGATTAACTCATTCAATATTAAGTCATGTCAAGTTAGCACAAAAAAACCTTTTTCATGTGAAGTGTTTTCGCCTGTCTTTTGTTACACTGCCCTGTCCCTGAACTCTGTGGTATTTGCTTAAACTCGCCAATTTACAATAATCCAAGAAATTTTTGGAAAATCACAAGAAAAAACTGTTTCTTTCGAATTCATCCTCCAATACCATGAATAAGCAGTCTTGATACCTGACGTTTCTTGCGAAAGTCAAGAGCACTTCGTATAACCAGAATCATCAGTAGTTGCAACAAGGCGGAGTGGTAATAGTAGAAGATGAGAAGTGACACTGGCAGAAATGTGCGCATATTTTTTGTACTACGATAACAGGCAATAATAAGTTGCATAGGTAAACGCAATGCGTAACCATTTCCGCCTAACTCGTAACAGATGCAAGCAAGCTGCTTTTCTCTTTATCTGTCATTTTCATTTCGTGTCAAAGTTTCTAGCAAGTAACACGAATATTTACTACCAGCATGACTGAATGAATGAGGTGGATGGTTTCTCGGACTCAAGTAAACGAGCGTCATCAAAAAATTGCACGAAAAGCAAGCAAAAAATCTTACGCAAATACAATACCCATTACCTGTGCTTTTTAAGGTCAACCCAACGCACAAGTAATGTAAATTCGATATATTTCGCTTCCATGCATGGATTCAGCAACCAAGGAATTTGGCTAATGCTCAAGGATTTGACACAAAATTTAATCCATTTTTAGTGCTGTCACATAATATGAATCAGTCGCAGTTGCAAATACAAAATCTATAATGCTTCTGAATCTTATAAAAGACAAACTTTCAGTTCCATAAAACCTAATCCAAATTAGGACCCCTCTCAGATAGCAAGGATGTTTTTAGTGAGTTATGCACAAGAGCATGATTTGCCATGATTTAAGGTTACTGTGACCTTGCCCAATAGAGAACAACTTCTTTCTTTATTATTATTATCTCTGTTTTGAATTAATTTTCAATAATGGAGAGACTCATCCAAAGAATAATCCTTATTAGTTCTTAATGTCCTGTCACATTTCAGGGATTGTTTTCATTTTCTCTTCATTAAAACGCACTTTCTCCATCTGCATATATAAATCTATACAGAAAATCCAATTTTGTTTCGCAACCTGTTTATGTCATTATCACAATGTGCTTGTTGTATCACCTGCCAGTTGTAGTAGCAAGGCAAGGCAAGCCTACGACAACTATTCTGACATGTCATACATTTATTTTTTGGTGCGTAGTGTAGCCCCTATAGTTATTTCTCCTAATTTCCGGTCGAAACAATTTACTGTAAATAGAATTCTTCTGGACAATGCTTGCCCGTACCTGTCACATACATTCGAGTGTTTTATGTTACCTTACACCTTAAATGCCTAATCTCAACTTTTCGTAGAGATTCGCGGTATTAATTCCCCTTACTGTGGTATTTATCAGATTAAATAAAAAAACTGGCCTTATTTTTTAGTAAGGCACTTCATATTAATTTGACATAAATGATATTGTACGAAATTAGAACAAAACGAAACAAAAAAGTTTGTTGATAACGATGAAGGTTATTGAATGTGAACTATCCTTCCTCTATACTGTTTTTCCTTTCAGAATTCGGAAATACGACACTCGCTTGATCCCAGCAGAACTATTATGCATTGGGAAGTTTTTAACAGATAAAAAAGTGAAGTAGAAACTATCGTGCCATAATTTCAAAAGCTTATCTGTCTCTGATTGTATTTAACACGCAGGGGTACAACTTCCATTCTATATTTCTCAATTTCGTTAGTAAAAATTCCAGCAGATCAAGTAAACACACTTCACGCAAAGAATGCAGATCAAGAACTGAACGGCAAGGCTAGGGATTAGGGATTTGTGTGAGTTCGGAGATTAAGTATTTCAGCAAAAAAATCATTCCGAACTGAAATAGTAAGCTTAGTTGTGCAGACCTTTGGTATGCTGCTGCGCGTGTAAGCGCTCCAATAAACATGAATATATGCATGCCTAGCAATAAATGGGAAAAACTCGGTCGGACATCTTGTGTAATCGAAATTCAGCAAGAGCACTTCCGTCTTATTTATTACGTTCACGCAACATCAAACCACTCCGCTCCGCGGATGTATTTTTGTTTTCAGGAGAGTTCGAGTGGAGTGAACCACCGCACTGGTGAAATTACCTAACGGACACTTGCATATATATTATGTATATCCATTCCTGGATCTATTTGTAAAGCAATGAATCGACGCAGTGATCTGCACCTTTTGCTTTTCATACTTTTCAAGGTAGCCCAGTATCGCACTACCAAACTTTTTCGACACACGAAAAAAATACAGAAAAAGGTGTTCTTCTGTGTTCTTCTTTCTGGTATCAGACTCAAAGTGATCTTTCGACCATGAAACGCACAGCCTCAGCGATAGCTCCAAACATTGGTGCATAAATAAAATTGTACAGTTGGACAGGCTAGGAAAGTACACGTACCATCAATTTTTCTTTGCTGAATCGATCTATAGAATAATAACAGTGTTTTGCGAGAAAGGGCAAATAATTTTTAGTTTTAAGTTTGTGACAAAAAAGCTAAAAAATTACTTTGAGGTCCTCATTATCAAAACCATGAATCTGAACTCGATATTTGGTCGGTGATTAAAGGAAATTTACAGAAAAACAATGCTGTCTGTTCTGAACTATGTATATCACAATATTTTTAATAAGATCATACTTGACGCTACGCAGAATTCAAGTTGGAAATAAGTGCATTCATGAGGTGTCGCAATAAGCTTTTTTTATTTTTCATGGTTAATGCACCCATCGCAAGGTACCACTGATCCTTTGACAACGATAACATTCACTTTCAACTGATATGCTGCATTACTTCAATTCAAAGCCAAATATTACTAGGAATTACAAGTAACTGTATTACTACCTTGTATAATATTGCCTCTTCTACTATAATCATTTTGTTGTAGAATCGTTAAAAGACACAAACTAAACTTGCTCAGTGGAAGCTGACTAGAAATGTGTTTGCTGCTGGACAGGCAAAGGTTTGGGTACGACCTCGAACCTTCCTGACTTGAAAAAATTACATACTTTATGTGTATTACTTACAAGTTGATAAGCCCTAACCTAGTACAAGAACTCGTTGAAGGAAACTTGAACTTGTGTGAGCAATCGGTAAAATATGCCTGTAACTTTTGCGATAATAAGATTAACTTCACACATTGAAGCTTGCAGAATTGCAAAATAATGATTCATGTCCCTCCATTTTATTTAGAGTAGGCAATTTGATGTCCAATTTTTATTGATCCAAGTTTCCTTGAAAGGAAGCAGTTTGCTTTACTTTCATGCTGGCAGAAATGCCTATTTGTAAGGAACCTAGTCATTACTCCATCACTTATTTGAATTGGGCATTGGCATTCTAATGGAATGATCGAAGATATTCTGCTTCTTCGTGTGTTATCGTATTACTCGTCAGTACTTCCACAGAAAACACAAATCTTTCAATCGTGCATTAATGTTTAACTGCTCAAATGAGAAGGTCGGAAGTGGGAATAACTTATTATTGCACAACTTGTAGTTCTTCGCCAAACACTGAGAACCACATATTCATACATTTATGAGAGGAAAATTTCACTCCTCCAAGTTATCACGTGACTTTCAGTGTTTAGAATTGCACATATTTATAAAAGTCATACTGGCTTCAGATGGATTGCTGGGGGAGGTGCAAGCAAGCCCGTGAAAGTCATCTAAAATAAGTTTTGCTGCACAACTTTCTAGGTCAAGGAATTTCTAAAGGTTATTTGTATGTCGAAAGTTTAGTTGCAGTGGGGTACGTACAGTCATTAGGCAATTAGTGTCTAATAACAAAAGAATGAAATAATTAATAAAGTAACAGCAACTAACTTGTTGCTTGCATCTGTTGTTATTATGCCTGAGTTAAATTACTTTTTTACTAAAACCATTGGATAACCAAGGGAGTTTGAAACAACAAAAAAATTATACATTTAGTAGACCCCCACGCGGATAATGAAGTCTAACAAGTATCGAGAAAAGAATTAGTGAGTCCATGTTAAAAATCAAAATTTACTCACAAAATTATTATCCTCCTTCAACACGATTAGCTTAACTTGACATGGAAAATAATGAGCTCACGTGTTCAACAGGAATATTATCTGTGCAAAAAATGATGCTACTTACATGCGAATACATTAAAATTACAAATGTTAACAGAAGAATAACAAAAGTAGGTGGATAAGCAGTCCGTACTGGTTTGCTAATGAAAAAAAATCTATGGAAAAGTTTGCACAGCCCTCGATATACTTATAAAAAAGGTATAATCTCTTTCTTAAATTATCCCAGATATTACTGCTCAAAACAAAACCTAGTGAGCGGTGGCCAAAAATTTTGAACTCCCGGGTCGCTCTGTCAGCCAATCAGCTTGAGGGATGGGGAGAGGTGGCCTTGCCTCTACTGGACGGGCCTGGGTGTAAATGGGTTCCTGGGCCCTT
>JAHZNF010004501.1:0-12166 GCA_027744215.1 Troglopedetes dispersus
CCTTTGTCATAAATGAGTTTGAAAAGAGAACCCCTTCTGTACCTGCAAAGTAGTGTTCTCAAAAACAAAACCGGTTTCGCTTCAATGTATGCAACGGTATTGGGCTTGAAAATCCACATGAACTTTATTGTTGCGTACTCATGCAATGCCTTTACTACGTATAGTTTGTGCCATTTTTTTGTGTCCACTAAAAGAGGGTTGGTCATGGCTGGAGCTGGTGAAGTTAGGCAAGGTGCTTCGGCGGCAAAGCCGGCGAACTCGTTCAACAAAACTTGAACCGATTGCGATCCCGTGATTCCAAGTAACATTTTGTCTCCTCTGTAGTTTAATCTTTGCCATTCTTTTAGTTGAGAAATCAAATCGCGCCCATTCAACGTTTCCCTGTTTCCTACATGGAACTTGCCGGTTGGGTGGTCTGCAGGGAATAGCAGTTGATGGGTTGCCTTACTTCTGTGACTACTCTTTAATTTTAACATCTCATACTCAGCATGAATAGCCTCCACTTCTTTTCGGCAGATGTCAGCCTTGCAAATGGGGTGGAAAATCAGGTCGGCGAGTCGGAGGAGAGCTTCTTTTAAGTCCTTATTTGGTACCTCAAGGTTGAAGAAAGTAAATTCTGATTGTGTCATTGCGTTAATTGACCCACGTCGTTCAGTCAAAAACCGCGATAAGCCTTCTACTTCGGGGTACTTTTTGCTACCCAGGGTCACAACGTGTTCACAAAAATGTGCCATCCCTTTATAATCCTTGTCGTAAAGGAATCCGGCCTTGATGGCCAATACGACTGTTGTGGTCGAGTCAAAGTATTTGTCCATTTCGAGTTTTCTGTATGGCCCCGGCATATCCACAAATTGCTCACCTACACTTTGCTTCTTGGATTCACTTGCTGTCGGAGTGTATGGATTTTGCAGGAACCTGGTATCCATTTCAAAATATATTTTGTTGAACTTTGCAATGTCGTTGTTTATTTTCACGTTGGAAATTTCCGCCATTTCCCTTCCGTCTGATGCTGTTGATATCAAAAGACATCGTAAGCCTGTCCGTTGGTCTTGAGCAACGCGATATTCTCGGGCATCCGCAGGGGACTTGATCACTTTCCCAAGATCCTCAAGTTCAGAAGCCATCTTTGCACTTTTAAATAATAAAAACTTTTTTCAGTAAGTAGTTTAAATCTCGATGAGACGAAAGGGTACTTGGAAAACTTAGAATCCAAAAACTGCAGGGAGTATTGCATCTTCTCCAAATTAAAATTTTTTTTTCAGCAACTCGAAATTGAAGGATTTGCCCAAAAAGAAGAAGTTATATAAAACACGAGCAGAATACATTGTCACGAACAAACATTCTAAAATAATTTTTGCATTCTAAAAATAAAACCCGCCGCATTGAGTCATTGCTGAACTGCCTCTATGCTTACCTTTAGATCATAGTATTCAACACAATCTGCATTAACCCTTTGCTCACAAAAAACACCACCATCTGGACAGGGCCTGCAAATGTTGAGGTAGAGAAGTTAACTACCCGTTATACTTCAATCTCCTAATTTTCTCCTCTTATTTACCTACACAAGTGGCCTTACGGTAAATCCAATTATACAAAATAAATTGCAAGTTTGGGAGAAAGGGTTAATTTTACTTGTTTATTAGTAAATCAAACAATAAGATTATATTCATAATCTTTCTACAATAATGAAAGTTAGTTCATTTCTGGTTGTCTACGAAAACTGCAAGACATGCTCTTGCAAACTTCCATTCTTGCTTGCTTACATAAATTGCAAAAAAGGGGATTGATTACAACAAAAAAGATAGCACGGTGGGGCAATCATATTTCCCGGCATGACAACATTGAGAACTATTTATCCTCATCCAACACAAGAACTAAAAGAACAAAGGAATAAGCTAATATCCTATTATCAGGGAATATGCAAGACATAATTGAATATATAATGTGCTTCTGTATTCTGTGGGCCGAAATAAAGTATTTTCCCCTGAAAGAGCATGAAAAATTTACGGCAATGCAATCTACACTTTGTTTGGGGTTCTTTCACTGTTTAATATGGTGCCAGTACTCCGTCTTAAGTCGCCCCAAACTTTAATACATTGTGGGTACTATTAGTGTATGATTACGCGTTCACATTTTTTGCCATAACATGAGGTTGCGAAAAGGAACTAGAGACCCAGGCGATCATTACCACGAAAATACGTTTTTAGGGAGAGTAAAGTAAAATTAGTTCTGGGTAAATTAAGCAAAATATCTGGAAGCTTATTTATTCAATATTAAGATAAATGCGGGAAAATAAGCAAATTTTAATCCATTCCTCAGGATGACGGTGTACATGCTTCAAAATTCTTTGCAGCAGGACAATTCGTACTATTAATTTGCTAGAAATAGTCTTGATATATACGAAGGCTTTGTCTGAAGTATTGAGATGTCCTAGATAACGCATATCTTGACGGAGTCACATACACGAAGCAAGTAATTCCCATAGGGTTGGTAAAGAATTTCCGGTGCATTTAATTGGTACAATTTTAGTTCAAGTCTTTTGGTTGCTTAGAGCTGTAGTCAGAAATACACAAGGTCTGCACTTAAAATCGTGTTTTCTTGAGGCCGTTATCTACAAATACATATGTATAAATTTTCCCCAGATAATTCCAAAGAAATTGGTGAAGAAATGCTACGTAGCTGGATTGATGCCACGAGATATATGATATTAAATAATTAACTTGAAACGTTTTATTCAAAGAGAGAATTTTCCTTATCACTAAACAATGTACGCAACCATGCCAAGCGAATACAAACTAATCCCAACCTGACTGCGGTTTGTTTACACAACTGTAAAAGTTTAAAAGCCAAAAGAACTATAACTTGTATGAGGAAGCGAAGAAGAATCAATTTCGTGGTTTGGATATCGCAATGGAGTATTCTTATTGATGCTTAACCTTTAATGCGGGTTGGTTGGGAGATGCGTGTTACTTTCATGGGTACGTGACCACGAGAAAAATGATAGAATGTGTTCCGTCTCAAACGGGGACACCGGAGATAGGTCAAAGTTGTCTCATTAATACTGGTATTGTTTACAGGTGCTTGACGCGGAATTTTTTTGATTCTTTTAATTACATGTTTCCATATCATACAGGAATAAATGCCAAATGCTCAGTCTTTATGCAAATCCACAATGGAACTGTCTAGTATTGTTCACAGCAAATTAGATTGGGATTCTTATCAATCAGTACAAAAGTGTTTCCTATTGCATCTTAGCTTCAAAAATGTTCATTTGCGATAGTAGAATAAGTTAACTTAAAGCTATTTAGGAAATCAATCAGAATGTGCGATGCGCATGTAGGTCAAAGTATACGAGTGGTTTCAATCGGAACGTCGTATTGAAATTACTGTAAGTTGTTAATAAGTTAATAAGTTTTTTCAATACGCTGTGCTTATTATCACCAGAGTCCGGTGATTAACTACGCCTCGCACACTGCATGTGGTGTGAGTCATCACACCTCTTACTGTGGTGGTTAGAATTTGGGAATCATCACAAGCAGAAACGCTGTGTACGTATTGTACTTTTATTTACTGTTATATTTGCTGGTAGGTATGTCGTATATGGTGAACAATTTGAATTGGGGCACTATGAGACATGTACTAGTTTGAATCCACTGGCATGCCAAAATGTGGTCCAGGAAAGATTTGATACTCATTTTTCTTGCTCATGCTGCTTGGACAAAAATTAGAAAGTTGTGCTTAAGGAAAATTGAGGAAGCCAACAATAATTTTTGAAGCGCGTAATTCCTCGACGTTGATTCAGGAAGCAAATTGAAGCTAAAAAATTAGGTGCTAGTAACTCAAGTTCAACGGGTTTTTGGAAGTTCGAAAAAGTAAATTCAGCATTTATAATCAAGTAAGCGTTTGGTACGGGTATGAATTCTTGGGTCTTCCTTGTCTTACATCATCGGCTACAGCACGAATGACTGTTAAAGATTTTTTGTTTCAATAATGATAGTATTTGATAAGTGATTTCAGATGGTTGAAATAAACCTTACTCTATCTAACTTTTGCTCAAACAAAAATCTCGTAATGATTAAAGCTCTTCAATGCCTGAGTTATGTCCAGCTAAAAACTAAGTAGTCCACTATCCAATTCCGCTTGAGCTGATATGTTATTTTAAACGTAATATTGAAAATGTTGACGCACGCTTAGGTCTCTGGTAAAATTTCAAATAAAAAGAAAGGAGTGAAGAAAAAGTACTCCTGCATCAAAGCTCTCGTGTTATTTTGCGTTACTTTAATAGGTATATCTAATGACATTCATTTATAATTACAATGGTTTAAATTTCGGGATTCTATGTAATAGGTCAGCGCGATGGAAGCAGTTGTTGTTCCAGATTCGGTTAAGTCGAATGCATTGGCAACTTCCGATAGATTTGAACAGGTTAAATTGTTAACGAAAGATGAGAAATCGTTCAATTGCCTAACTGCCTGTATTAGCCTTGGAAGCTCTGAGATCGTTTGCTTCAAGAAGAAGATGGCCGCATTGAGGGGGTACTAGTCTTTACCCTTAATTCAATTTTCCAAACTGAACCAACTACAAGCAAAAACATCATATTGAAATTTGTGACTATGGTTTTATGTGATTTTGGTACTCTATTTTGTCGAAAATAGATTGGTGAGGATTCTCACTGCTGCTGCTGGATTTTCGTTTAGTGTGTCCCAAAATGAAATAAAGTCGTTAACTAAGGATAATAAAAGAGCTTCAGTAGAATTCGAAACGGCTTTCGGCGAGAGAGTAAAAATTGAGCTTCCACAATTTGGAGAAAAGTTTTCAAGTTCAATAATCGAAAAAATTAGGTTGTCGAGAGAATATGCTGAGGAAACAACGGATCCAAATTTGGAAAGGCAAAAGTTCCAAGACCCGCCTCCGGAGATTGGCATCTTATCAAACAGTAAGAATCACGAGGTAAGTTTTATTTACTTTACTGATGCCAATTACGTTTACGAACTGACTCAATGCATTCCTTGTCCCACTATGTGATCCATTGAATGCGTTTTAATCCTTGTTGTGCAACTTTAGATCCCGAATGAACACACCGAAGAAGAGGTGATTTCCTTCCATGAAACTCTGTCCATGGCGGAAGCAGGCAATGAATTGGAAGATGATTTCAATGTAAATATCATTTTTAGTTTGCACTACTAATACGAATTTTTTGAATGCTGGAAACCTTCCATTATGCAAATCAATCTTCGCTCAACATAATTAAATTGTAAAATTGTGGCGCAATCTAGTTACTAGAAGCAGTACGCACCGCTGAGTCAACGGGCGCCGAAGACGAAGCAACTGTGGCTGAGACTACTGAGGTATGATCAATTATATCTAAATAAATCCAGCAAAACTCTATGCATAAAAAAGAACAAGGCACATCAAATTATTTACGAAAAATAACTTTTAATTTAAGCCCACTAAACATTAAGTAAATTTTCCCTCTTGGTTTAATGGCATAAATCAATACTCAAATTGTTTAGTAATAGCGTTAATTTTTCCATATTTACACTTTTGAAGGCTTGATTTTGATCATGATTGAGAAGAACTGGTTGCCGACTCAAAGTATTCCTATTAAGTAAAGTGCTAATAGATTGTGGAATCAGTAATACCAATCTAATTCATTTCCAAGCTCTCTGTTGGTAATCCTTTACTTTGGAGCACGTCCACCTACAAAAACTAAATTCCATAACCGCTTATTTGTGGCAAGATATATGAATGATTATGAATGCAACTGCAATTGTTTGAGTAACTAGAAGTTTCTCACTAGTGTTTTCCGTTATTTTTTATTCAGAAACGAAAAACATCAATCAGGCAATTAAAGTTACTGGAGTGCACGAATTGTGTTAAAGAAGATCAACTAATCAATATAATTCATTTTTGTGCAAGACACAGGCAGTGAGGCCCATTCCGCATGTAGAAAATCGAACGGCATGTGGTCAGCGATTTTCGGGTTCAGCTCAGTCGTGCTCCGTATGGCAAATTGGAGAAACTAAAGTAACCAGGCGTGACCATCGTTCAAAGGTTAAAAGACATTTAAAAATTACGCCAATATTTCATCACGGATTAAATTGAAACTAATTTGTAAATACATATGTTAATCATTATGTCTGGATCCAGAGAACGAGTTCCCGTTGGGGTAAAATTAACAAAAAACAGGATCAGAGTCTGCCAGAAAATTTACAGGAAAATAAAGTAAGCATCATTTTATGAAGTTTATACACTAGCTGTCAGAAATTCATAACACCCAATTAGTACGTATCTGATTTTAGGTCATGTAGTTTGAAAATTGTGTATGATTATTTGATTGATTTAATTGTTTATTTTTTAAAACTGATGACTGGTACGTTTGCAGATGCTGCAGGTATTCGTTGCCAACAACGGTGTGCGTAACATAGTCAAAGCAATTCTAAATTCATGCACCCATAATCTCGCTACGGATAACGTGGGAGAACTATTGAACGGGTTCCGGGAAAGCCTTGAAGATATTATGAGTACTGAGGCAAGTTATAAGCAGATAGCTTTGTACGGGGAGAAAGGTGCATCCCACTTCCCGAGCGCGGAAGGATATCGCGAGATGAACACTGCAATGATGAATTTAGTTAAGAAAAGAGCTACGGAGGTTGCGGGCGGGGAATTGAGCGAAGACGCCAACGCCAAGAAAATTTGTTGTCTCCTGTGTGACATAGACTTTAATAAAAACGGAATGATGTCTCACTTAAGGTGAGACAATTCAATACAAATGATGATTACTATTGTGCCTTGACTTTGACTTGTAATTACCTATTTATTTGCTTCTAGGCATGAACATTGCCTTCGGATAAGAAAGTTCACCTGTGTTAACCCAGAATGTCATTTAAGCACCTACGATAGTACGAAAGCGAAGAATCATGGACTCAACCAAATCAACCCGAATTGCAGTCCTGCAAAGGGGATAATAAGATACAATGACGCGATAAGTCAATTACAAATGAGGCTGGTTATATCCGTTGGATGTGCAACAATAGCTGTAAGACGATGAAGCATCACTTGACCTGAATACTTCAGGGGCCCCGAAGAATAATAGAAATGGAGTCCGAAAATACAGAAGTGAATTACCTACAAATCACCAAGCGGGAAAAATCAAATCAGTTGTTTTGTTATAACACAGCCCAGTCAGCTTTCGCCGACTAGACTATTCAATAACGAGTGTAAGTGTCAGGGCTTTGTAAGTCCTGCTGCTTGCTCAGAGTTGAAGGAATACATAAGATGTTCATAATTTATTAATTTTAGTGGTATTGAGTCGAAAGTCATAATGAATTCTAGGTGTAAGTTGGTAATTATAGACATGAGTGCTAGTCTAGTATTCCGTTTAATGCATTATCATAAAGAAAACTATTTGACCGTAAAGTATTTTAAGTATATTGCAGGGTTGTTTTTTTGTAAGTTCAAAAAGACAAGCACCTTCAATTACATCACATGTAGCTGTGACACTGAGAGAATTTTATTCTCCGGTTAGTTTGAGTTGGTTATCAATATCACTATCCTTCTAAATGATTATGTAATTTACAATGATGATTGATAAACTTCGAGCTTTTCTGAGTCAACCTAAATTGCAATCATATTTGCATTATCTTGCTTGAATTACCCCGGTGCTGTCATTACGTTTTAACTAGAGTTATCAGGTATTCATATGAAATCAATTAAAAATTCTTTTTTGCATCTGTGTGCAATAATGATACGTTTTCTGTCTCACTTCATGGGTTTGCAGACACGCACATATATGTTTAGACTTTCTCAGTTAGTACAAAAGTTAATTGCCAAAGGAGAACTAGTAAATAAGCTAAAAGTAGTCATAATTTAATATTTTTGCCAGCGTGCTAGTTTGAAGTGAGGACGCTGGAGTGGTATGACAAAGTCGCCTTCGTCGTAAGTACTGTAAAAATGTATGGTATGAAACTGCAGCTGGACGGAAATGGAAAGCAGTGTAAATAATCCTGCCTGATTAGAAATCGACTGGAAACTATGATGAACTAATCGGGAACTATTGATAAATAATTCTACAATCTTAATAATGTTTTTTTTTAAATTCCAAATTAAAAAGATGATACAACCGTCCAGGCAAGATGCTTGTTTTGCATTAAAAGCAAAGTATGCAATCCATCAGACCCGATGACATTGATAATTATAAGAATTTTTTTACCACAGCTTAAAAATTTAATGGTTTTCAAATGAATCCAATTTTACGAATTATGCATTTGTCCTGGTTCACGAAATCAAACTGCCCTGTAGCATTTTGTTTCATTACAAACCAAACTCCTGAATTATGAACGAATGATTTAAATTTAAACCTTGATCGGGAGTACCATTTAATTAGTGTAAGGTAGGTGGACAATAGTAAAATAATGGGCTCAAATAATCACGTGGAGGGACACGTCCCGCCGTGGAAATTGCAACTGCAAATTTAGAATTCCATCGTGAAAATCCGTCCTATAAATAAAATATTTCTTCAAGGATATTCTGACGTACATGATTTTGAAATTAATATCCATTTACCAACTACTGCTTTCATGGGTGGGTACGTATCGTTTTGTCCTCAGTCAGAAATTTTATTGTCCTTCGGTACATTGAAAACTAAGCTACATGGAACGGATGCCTAAAAACGTTTCCTAAAAACAAGTTTACAAAAATAACAATGATGCTGATAGCTCCTAGGAAGACGCATACACATTTGCAGTCGCAAAATAACTTTCTCCGCCATAAACATTTTCGAGAATGGTATTTGTGAACCAATCTGGTCTCAAAGAATCGCGAGGTCTTCCTACTAACTTTAGTAAATTTAAAATCTGAAACTATGTTACTTTGGTAATATAAATTGTTTAACATGGCCCATAAATGTTTGGTGTAAATACCGTCTGAATCTCTGTGCATGCAGAGCTTTTATTACAACAAAAGGGAATACACGTGTGACATGATTTTTTATTTATTATAGTTTTGTAAAACATTTATAATATTTGGGGTTTAGATTAAAAATAACAACAGATACAAGCTTCGACGTGATCCGGCATCATCGCACATTAGAAGGTGGGAACCAAATGGTATTACTATGTATTAAAACACCACAACCTCCAGTGAAAATCCAGGTGAAAGCAAATATTACTGTCACTTTCACTGCTTAATAATCAGCATTCATTGGCAAAAATTTTTAACCTGCAAGAGTACCACAAAAAAAGCTTCCTTGTCACAAGTCCAAAATGCTTATCAACAAATCTCATTAATGACAAATTACAAATTAAGCATGAAAATTAACCTATGATTATCATGGAGGCGCGCGAGTCAAAATATGTAAGTGCCCATGAATTCCAAAACATACGAGGTAGCTCAAGACGTGCGAGAATCATTTTGCAGAAAATATAATAAAAGTTTGTGCTTCCCAAGCTTTTGTTATTCACGAGAGGTGTCACTTTTCGTTAGAAATACATACATGTTGAAGAGTTACCCAGCATGCCATGGTCAAAAGTATGGTGAACTGGTAGACCTGGCTTGTACTAATGATTCACATTACGCAAAAATTGGAGTTGTCAAAACTATTCTATTTTTAATTCAAGGTAATCTGACCAGTCTGCCTGGAATCCTTAGAATTTTAATTCAACGCAATCCAATCACAACGTTGAATTGATTGTCAATCTTAACTTATTAATTCACTACCAAGCAGACTGAAACCTGGTACACGTGACCTTCCATGTAAATGTTTCCTTAAAATGGGGTTTGCAGTACTGATGCTGGTAACTTAACCGGAGCATATACACTGGCCACCAAAAGATATTTCTTTTTTAAACCTTCATCGGTTTGTATTAAGAACATGTCGAAAGCAGATATGAACTTTTGACTTCTGTGGTGCAATACCTTTTTAGAGGCAAAATGGTTATTATACGCTTTTGAATTACCTACGTCTCACATAACGGTGTTTACTCACTAAATTTTTCTTTGCGTAAGTCTCCATCATTATTTGGCATTCCCAGACCCTTCTTCTTTCTCTCCGTCACCATGGCTGTAAAGGAATCTATAAAAACAAATTGATACTATTTTATTCTAAATGTAGTTCCAACAGCCGGGCTCACTCTTGAATTAACGGAAAATACCTGCGACGTTTGCACTGTCTGTCGTGTGTGAGGCTACTGCATCTTTCGTCGAGTTATCCGTGTGGTCCATGTCCGAATCTGCTATATTGTGGAATGGTGACTCCACTTCAGATGTTATTTGTTCACTTCCAGCATCTGGTTCGCTACCTGCCATCCTCGGGTTCTGAAGTTCTGATTCTGATGGATTCCTAGCATGGATATCCGGGCTTCCCATTTGGTTTAGGCAACGCTTTCTCCATAGTCGGGCATTCTTCTTGTGTTTCTTCGCTGCTACAAATTCATAAAGATCTTAAAACCTACACTTAAGTACATGTTCAAACTTTATTAAAAGTTTTCTGTCAGTGATTAGTATTACATGCAGTGCTCTCAATACGGTTGATGGATACCAGACAAGCTTCCCAGCTTGAGTTAATTTCCCGAATAATTTGGAGGGCCGAAACATGGAAGGCAATCACTTTGAATCGGGAACACCCATATCCTATTGCAAACAAATGGTTGCTACTTTGATTGAGTATAATGTTCATATTATAAACGTACGTGATGATTGAAATTAAAATGGATAACGATAGGTACTTGCCATGATAAGCTCGTTCATTCATGTAAAAATGTATAGCTGTCCTAAAAAATGGCTTATTTGGGCACGGGTTTGTTGAGAAAACTTCCTTAACTATGGGAGCGTTAAACTTGTGGCTCATTTCTGATTGAAACTCAAACGGGCGTTTTAAATGTTCCATCTCTTAACTATAAGACAAAGCAGAAAAAACTTAAAAACTGCTGTATAAAAACACGAGCTCGCAAACTAATAAAATTATTTCAAATTTAATGTTCCTAGCTCCTATTAATTGTTTAATTGAATGAGAAGTTAAAAACATGAACAAAAAACTAATGCATTTTAAAGGAAATGTTGTAAATGTCAGTTGATTGGACATCGACATAAACAACAAATCAATCTTTTTGCAATTTTGTGGTTTTTCCACGCTAACCAGTATAAACAGATGTTAGCACCGTTCCAGATTACGCACCGCAATGATGAAAAATTGGGTAGTGTGATACAATGGTGCTCATGCTTCACCACGTATTAACTATTTAATAATATGTGAAAACAAAAGAAACGGTTCTGGGATGTCATCAAATGCGTTTGACATAGACATATCATGTGAAATTATACGTACTCATCATTTGCAACAGGATCAATCCAACACACTATGTGTACTTGTGTTCTTTAATAAGACTATTTTAGGACATCCGTTTTTGAATAAATAAATCCACCAATTAATTTTAAAACTCTTATTTAAGAATTTAAGATGGAGATTAACGTGTATATTTTCATAATAAAATTGATTATGAGAAATGTTTGGTCCGTTCTAAAAAATGCCACATAATTAATTCTGGATCTGGTCTGGTTGATGTGCCATTTTAGAAATTTAAATTTATAAGTTTGGAAAATTCCCATTTAAGCGAGAACAAAAATATCAAGTCTGGAGCTAGGCTTATCAAAAATTGTGTCCATAAATCTAGGCTTATCAAAAATTGTGTCCGTAAACCTAGTTTATCAAACACTGTGTCAATAAATCTAAAATTGTGTCCATAAATCCAGACTTGTGTCCATAAATCCAGACTTGTGTCCATAATTTCATGGCTTATCCAAAATTGTGTCCGTAAGTCTATGCTTACTAAAAATTGTGTCCACAAACTTTGGCTTATCAAAAATTGTATCCAAAAATCTAGACTTAGGTATAAAAATTTTTGGCAAAATCTATGCATATAAAGAAGATTATCAAATTTTATCAGGAACATTTGTTTGGTTTATTTTTTTGTGGACTGAGAAGGTGAGACTGACGGAGTGCATTCTCGAAACATAGCTGGTAAAATTTACCGTGGTGTCTTTACTTTGTATGGAAGATACACTCTTGGGATATTTACATAGAACACATATTCTAACACGCGTGTAATATGTTTCTATCGTCGTTTATGTGTCGTGTCGGG
The DNA here is from genome assembly GCA_027744215.1 of Troglopedetes dispersus. Lineage (NCBI taxonomy): Eukaryota > Metazoa > Arthropoda > Collembola > Entomobryomorpha > Paronellidae > Troglopedetes > Troglopedetes dispersus. Next base: position 12,138 of record JAHZNF010004501.1, read on the forward strand.
TGGAAAAATATGTTTACGTGTTTAATTTT
>JAHZNF010004502.1:0-12651 GCA_027744215.1 Troglopedetes dispersus
CACATCAAATATAGACGTCAGTGAGCCAAGCGGAAAGCTACCTCAAACCAGCTTCCTTTGCCGTTCTCCCCGGTCTGATGCACCTTTTGTCTTTCCACTTTCACTACGCTCCTTTTGTGGGCATTCCACAGCTCCGAAACATAACAAGTACAAGTACGTATAATATGTGCATTTCTAAACCAAAGTGCAAAAATAAGAGAATAAGAACGACGTACTATGTCCAATCTCCTGAAAAATTTCTAATTCACACACAAGTACACACGCTACAATTCTTTAAGTCATGTGCCCCCTAAACTTTGCTCGTTATCCGTGGACTAATCTTCTGAAGAAGTACATCCGCCCTTGGATTAAATATCATCAAGAAATGGATTCCTTTATATTCCGAGTGACTCCTGATTAAATTGCGCAATGCTCCAGGAATTTTCAGCAGTTTGGGCATTGTTCGTTTTTTCGCGCAATTTGCATTTTGGTGTCATATCCATTGCTTTTTTTGGTTACCTAGTTAGTTGCTGTATGCAAATTAGGCCAGAATTCTCGATATATAGATCCCTATATCTTAAAATGCTGGGCCAAATATAGTGTAATTTCACACGTGAGACAACTTTCCCTGGAACAACTCGCATCATGCAAACATAAAATCAAGAAACGAAAGAACGTTAGCATTTCCTCGTTCATAAACTCGCTTGAAGTAGTTATGAATTTATGGTTGGTTGTAAACTGCAAACAAACTTGCAGTCAACCCAAGGACTACATCTATTCTTCCTCTGCCCCTGAATATGAACTCAGGAAAAATTCATACAATATGCAATAGGGGTCCAAAATGAGGAAAGTAGATATCATCGTCCAGGATCATTGCTTACTTTGCTTTACCCTCATCATCACTGCTTCTTTCCGTTGATAGGTGAAGTAATGACATTTTGCCATCCAGCGGGGATCTCCCGTTGTGTGTATGTCGGCATGTTTCCAGCTCAACAATGTTATTTTGACAAAAAAAAGCTTATGATGACACAACCATCTTCTTGGTTGTTGCCTGGTGGTCGTGCATGGTATTAGCAACTAGAATCATGCATTTATCTATCTGTGTGGTTGGAATGGAACTAGAGAGGAGTGAAACAAAAAGCATTTAAGCTCGAGTCCGCCCATGCCCGTGTGGTTAAAATATTGGGCTGCCCAACCCGACCGACCAAATTTCATATACCTAGATCCGAACCCGCCCGAGCCCGGTTTTAAAATTCATAACACCTGTATCTTGTAATAAGTAGTTGTATTTGTTTTTCACTTAAAAATACGAAAATGTTGAAAATAGCTGAGAATTACTTGTTACTTGCTTTAGGCTGTCCCACTGACGTTGCCTTATTTCGTTTTAAAAGTCGCGGGCACCCGTTAGAATTCAGTCGGAGTCTCCGACCCGATCGCCCTGATACACTCCAAGGAGGAAAATCCGCCAGAGCCCGATTGCATTTTTCCTAAGCAAGACCAAGCCCGACCATTCACTGGCGGTCGGGCGGTGTTGGTCTCGGGTTCAAAACCAGTGGCGTCGGAACATAAAAAAACTCGTGGGGGATACTGACAATTTTCAGGGGGGGAATTGATATAAAATGTGCTGATTTTTTTATTTTTCATGTAAAAATCTCTCTCTGGCTGATTTCACGGCAGGATATATCCCCCTCATCCCCCGGTTCCAGCGCCATTGCTCAAACACTCCTCTCTAGTTGGACCTGCAGATTATGCTTTTAATCATATTGTCATTGAGAAAATAAGGAAAAACTACTTTAATTTTTAACAGATTCAAGAGCTTAGGTATGGCTCACAATCTCAGTTGTTAACCGCCGGGAGGATTTTTAAAAATACATTGTGAGCTACTTTACCCGGTAATAAGGATTGCGGGACGAGGTATTTAATTTTGTCCTTTCAGAGTTTTCTCTTTCCCAAAAGTTTTTACATACTATTGTAATGATATATTCAGGCGGACGTTCTTTAATTTATAATGACGTAGCAAATGGAAATGAAGATTAGATGTGCTTACACTCCCTTCTTCTTTCGCACTCTTTATTTACTTATTTAGTAAGTGCAGTAATGCTAACGGAGTACGTGACTTGCTTACGATGATAGTACTCAAGATTCTTTTCTGTTATTAATAGATGCATTAGAGCTCAGTCTCAGCATCATATTCAAGGAAGAAAACTTTCTCTTTTTCTTTCGCGAAGCATACCTCTGTAAAAAAAATTGTGGTTGTAGAAAAGTTAGTATCTTTAAGTCTCTTGAATTTGATTTAAATGTTTCTTCCATATTAGCAAAAAGCTATTCGTTGCTTTTATGCCCTAGATACTCGCCTACTACCTGAAATATACAAGTCCTTGTAGACTCTTTCTGGTCTAAAAACCGTGTGAAATATAACATATATTTAGTACTTGAAGGCAAGAAAGAAACTACTCCGCACAAAAGAAGGGAAAGCCTTTTAAAAAACGTAATTCAACTCACTCGTCCACCGAGAGTGAGTTTGTTGCCTCGAAAGGAAATCTCGGAGTGCTTAATAACAAGGATACGTGCGCCGTACATTTCCCCATGTGGCCATGTGAGCATATCGTCTTGTCTTATTTCACGGTGAAGCAACAACAGGTAGAGGAGAAAAAAAGTGTAATATGGAATTCAAAATATAAAAGTTTTTCTTATGTAGTGTTTTTCGTATGAAGAAAGTGCACAATTTCTTTCGTCGGCGCGGCGGAAGCACCGTATAGTATATTATTACTGGGTTGTGATAAGTGTGTTGCTGTGTAGTGGCTGGAAAAGAATACTTTTGCTCTTCAATATTACTCCGTACTCCTAGTGTAGACTGCCACACATATTTAAGGGAATATTTCCTTTTCCAGTAGGATTGGGAAAGTATAAAGAAACTTTTCTAGCGTGTGCACATACAGAATACAGACGACCCATGAGTAATATATTCCGAATAAAATAATATCTCACAGGATTTTCACAACTGCTCCATTTTTATCTTCGTAACTTGCAGTTTTGTTACAATAATGAAAGAAAAGTATGTTAGTAAATGTGTGGAACCACCCTTTATAATGAATCACACGCTCCGAACAACTCGGTATTACTAAGATTGGGCCAGGAGTCTTATATTTTTATATCATTATTCAGTGCAGCTTTTCCTCACTTTTTTTTCGAGGATCAGTCAGAAAGTTTTTTTAGGCGAAACTTTTATTCTGTAACTACTTTCATTATTCCGTCCACATTAATTTGTTTTTTTCTCGGTTTTTGTCAGGTAGACGAAAAAAGAAAATGGCATCTGCCTTAATTCATACAACCTCGGTGTCATCAACAATATTCAAAAGTCATTTTTCGGGATGCTTGTTCTCCCCCTTCGTTCCATTATCACTCGCTTTCTTTATCGTCATCATCACTACTTTCGTCATCACACTCACGCTTTATTACAACTAACTCGAGAGGTATAAAAGAACATTAGATAAACGGTGATGACACTTATGTCACCGAGTTTTCTTTTTGAATGTTATACTTTTTGCGCGAAAAAAGTAATGCGAAAAGCTGAACCAGGTATGGGGGAACGAACTTACGAAAATGAAGACATGGAAATGAACAATATTTGTTCTTGCTCAGAAAAAAAGTTTCTTTGTACTATTGTTCCTGCAGCTAGTCTTTTATCACTATCTCTCAGAAGAGCCAGCATGAACGCTACAAAGGAAGTGATTCTTGTTATCATTTGCATAAGTTTAAGGAGAAAAAAGTGACTGCGGGCGGGCATGGCAGGCATCCGGGAAAAGAACCCTCAATAGGTCTCTCATTGTTGTTGTTGAATCCCTTTCGGCACGCCATTGAAATTTTCATCATTTGTTGAAAACATGTGGATGGTGAATGGAAGGAGATTTCGTCTTGAGTCGCACTGTCTTCCAATGATAACAGCACAGAGCCATAGTCTAATAATTCTTAACCTCCATTAAAACAAAAACTTTGAGGAACATTTCTTCAGCGCAAATGATAGATAAGTCTTACCAAGCGTGTAATCGAGTTTTATTTGTTTTGTATTGTGAAGTTTGTTTGAAGCGTCAACATTCTTGCAAAGAAGTGCTTCATATTATGTATAAGGTTGTTAGTAGGTGGCACCCTATTCTACGGCCACGAGAATATTCATTTACACATCAATATCTGTTACGAATTCAATTGTGTTTCCCAATTCAGCTTCTTTTCATGTCATCACCAGCACATTCTTCTATGACATGAATGGGATGTTTTGTTACACTCTGCCGGTACTCTATGCAAAATTTGAAGCCATGATACTGAAACGCAGTGCAGATGATGGTTGGAGTCTGAGATAGGCAACTTGCACGCAGTTTTTAAAACTCAACTTTTAATTTATATGGACGCAGCTTCAATATATCTGATATATTGCATTGCTTTCATATTGAGTATACCCGCTTATATCGATTGAAAAAATTTTCTGGGAGTTTGGTTTGTTGTGCCATGGGTTGAGTTAGGGAGACAAAACAACCTTCCTCCAACTTGTCTTTCTTAGACATTTTCTCCTCCAGAACTAGCCCTTTCAAAACCCATTGGAATATTTAAAGTTAGTTTCTAATGTTCCATTTTCTTCTTGTCAAAAATCCATTTGAGTGAGTCAACTTTCCAATAGTTCAATATGGTATTATGTGTCTGTGTGCAAATCTTCAATGAAGGAATATTGGGACTGCCAGCCTGCAGGAGACAGATCTAATCAAAATACCTAACTTCCCCTCATCAAAGTTTGCCGAACAGCGTGTTGGTGAGTTGAACGTATAGTTTAATGTGTGCTTGTGACATTGACACACATTATTTCCCCTTATTTTGTGACTCGTAGTGATGTGCTGCTGCTGGACGACTACCCTTATTTCACCAATGCATGTAGATTTTGAAAAGTTAAGAAAACTTGTTAGATGTCTTTCTCTGAGTACATGTATCGAGGGGGAGTGTCTCAGAGAAAGTTTTTCTGCAGTCATGTGTTCATTCCTACTCTGTCGCAACTTTTGACAGTACCGCATGCGATCATTTTCTCCGTTATAATTGAAAATGGTAAAACGCGTGAACATGAGGTTCCGTAAATCCAAACACACACAAGGCATCCGGTACCCTATGTGAATCAGAAGAAGGGTGCAGGATCGTGAATTTTAGGGATGTTGAAGTGGAATGAATATCTGCGTGAAGTACTGGAAAGTATGTAGTGAATGTAATTGGAAAGTATGTAATTGTAGAAGTGAATGATAGTCGCCTGACCCAGAAGGCATCTCAAAACCTACAAAATATTAACCAGCTCTATTTAGGAAATAGCGACCTCAACAAGACTATATAATCATACCATTTCTACTTTTATCTCTTCAAACAAGAGAAAATTGTGGCAATATGCTATATGAAGCAATTATTCAGAACTGCCTCTTAAATTACACGATTGCTTTGATTTCACTTGAGTTGTATGGTCGGTATAGCATATATGTAATATTAAAAAATTCTACCAAGAGAACCTCTCACTTGCATTAAGTTTTCCAAGAATTCTTTTTGAGAAAGGGGAGCATTTAGTTTAACTAATAACTCTGCGTGCATCCTTAAATAAGATGGTTGCGCTGTTTATGCGAAATACTTGGCATTCATTAACAACATGATCTCGTGTTTTCTTTTGCTTGTTATTCCATGTCTAGAAGGGGTCTCATTATGTCTACAAAAATAAGTATCTGCAAGGATACTAGAAGGATCCTTTTGAGGATTTGTACAAAGTAGTTTCTTGGGAATCAGAACCACCTTACGATATTACCATATGTTTGTAAAATCAACACACTGGCCTTAGAAAGCTTCAGAATGGTTGCGTAATTTTCGACTTTTACATGTGAAGAGAGCAATGATGAAATACTCTAAAGTGGACTACTTGAAATTTTAACTTCTCCATTTCCATTTAAACTATTCAACGCGTATTAAACTACTCAACAATTACTTACGTAGCACTTAAAGCTCTCCTGATGTTTGCATTATGTACAATTTAGCACAAGACGCAGCAGGGCTTTTACCTGTAATATAAAGAAAAACTGTAATAAAATATTCGATTTGAGAAATAACTACGAGCTCAAGTTTACACTCACAGTAAAAAGCTTTTTTCGTAATGGTTACAGCCTGTTCAAAATGAAATGTATACCTAAGATAAGTCTACGTAATTTTGGAGAAGAGTGCAAGTTTGTTCAGCGTTTTTACATTAATTTTCCCTGATGCCATCCTCGCATTACATTATTCACATCGTTTAAGAAAGTGAAAATATAGCAACCGAAGGGATAGGCACTCTGTTTTTTTTAGATTACCACGCTTAACTTTTGCCATTTCCATGATATGATATTTTCGTTTTTTTCCTACACAAAGTTCAGATAGTAGTAATGTATCATACAAATAAATATTCTTATCTTATGTTTACACTTCTGAGAACCACATTAGAATACGCGATCTGGGAAAGTGAGCAAATGATTGTAGGGTGCTTATCACTACTAAGCAGTACACAAACATAATATGGACAAGCATGAGATAATTTATTTTCAGTCAACACGTACAACACTTTTGAATTAATACCTTTTCACGTTTTCTAGTACATGTTGCGAGAAAAAGTGTATTTTCTGCAGAAATGGTTATAGGTGTTTCCATATTGCATTGTATAATGAGGATGATGACAAGATGATCATAAATCTGTCAACAAGGAGCTGAATAAAAAGATAAATGGAAGTGAAACTACCGTCTGTTCTCATAGCACGCAAGCAGTACCCGTTTGTTAGTGCATACCTGTATGTGCTTTCCCGAGATTCAACCCTAGCTGCTAGATTGCATGGTGGTGCAATATTGATATGCCTAAACGTGTAATAAAAATACGCTCACTGATTCCAGCTCGAGATGTGCACGTACGAATTATGAACAAATGAAGGCGCTCTAATTATAGCTTCACGCGTGGCACGACACAAACTAACACGACTAATCTTTCCTCTAACAACACTATGCTTGAGACTTATGTATGGCTCATTTGGAGAAATCTCTGGAGAAAGATTCACAAATTAACTAAGTCTACATTATTCTTATATGGTTATAATAAAACTTGAAACATAATATAAATAAGTGTAGGAAAGCTGTTGCAAAATCTGCTTCCAGCAGAAGTCAGAATTTGCATTTTGTTTTGCTCTTTGAACAAATAAACAACAATGATGGTTCAATAAAAACAAGGATAATTTAATTATTCTCGAATACAAACTCTTAGCTGAGTCTTCATGCGTCATATAGTATACTGAGAAAAAGTGCTTTTATTTAGCTGCTGTGCAAAGTTTTCCTTTTTTCTGTCAACAAATTCATTTTTTCAACTTCTTTGATCTTCTATAGCGATGCAGGTTTGGCATAGCTTTTTAAAAGTTACTTGGCTTAGCGTGTTGCTAAATAACGAAGGTTTTCTTATTGACCAAAAGTTGCTGTTGTGTAAAATCCCTAAATGTATTAGCGATAATTTGTAGAAACGGATTTGTCGTTTTTATTCAGAAAAGTTTAACTTTCTGCCGTCAATCCATTTTTTAAGGGACGATGAAGAAAGCGCCTTTCTCAACTTCCTCCTTTTCATCTGGGCAATTAAATTGTAGAACAATGCTTTAAAAATATTGGAGTAAAAGTAAGGCGCAGAATCGGATGAACGTTTTATTACAGCGCTATATACATGCGACTTTTCTAATATGTACTTTGTTCTTTTCTATTGTTTTCAGCCTGTTTTCGGATCTGCGGAGCGTGGCTGGGACAACTTTAATGAATTTATTGGCAAGTCTATTTCTAACACAACTGCTGTACGTCGTGGGAGCGGGTGGAGTTCAGGTTTGTAAAGTGCAGTCTTTCTTCCTGCCACCTCATTTCCTCTACTTTTTTTTATTTATTTTGTTCAATATATACACAGAATTCGTAAACATCGGTGTGGCGAATGAAGCGACGCGGAGACGTGGCTAGATTTATGAACTTTCGTTTCATGCTTTCTCCTTTAGGTTTTTTGTTTGCCGCTAGCAAAGACAAGGGAATGATGCTGGTTATATGGTGTGTGCTTCAAGAGCTTGTAACTAAATATACAATCATGAAACTTATCCTTTCATCTGCTCACATGTAGCATTCGTTACCGCCAAACTTTTCCAGGCATTTTTAAACAAAAGCATTTTCTTTCTTGTCAGAGTTGCGTTAAAAGCATAATTTTTGTCATCCATCATTTGGCGGTAATTCACTGGAGCAAATACCATATATGTATGTGAGCTGGAAAAAGGTGTATTCATCGTGTGTATATTTTCTCATATTTGCTCTATAAAGTGTTTTCCTTTTCCTACCCCTCTTTCCACATCGAAGATCACAATACATTTGGTGGTACAAAACAAATTTCCTATTTTTTATGTACCCTTCAGTGAAATCATCCATAAATCATTGAATAAAGTAATATGCTATTCTTGAGACTTATAAAAACCGAACAACAAATCGCAAACGAAAAATGCTCCGAGTTGAAATGAAACGGAAGGAAATTCCCTTTTATAACCTGCTTTTTTTCAGGGTACTGAGAAGTCTTGGCCTCCTATCTTTATATTTGTATTATGCAAATTCCAGGCTTGCTCGGTTCATCGACGTTTCCAATTTGATTCGAACTGCAAACAAGTTGATAACACTACTACTGCTGGTTTATTGATACAACCACTTTTCGGCGAAGTTTGTAGTGGTAAAAAATTTATATATGAAGGAAAATATGTTTGCCTACACAAAAACACGAATACACAAAGTACACGAAGATGTTTTATTGATATCAAACAATGTGAGAAATCATTGACTCATCTCGCATACATATATCCCTCAGTGGTGTATAGATCGATGCGCCTTTGCCACAGTTGCGTGTGCTATAGTTTCACTAGTCTATCATAAAGTATTTTCTCACAGGAGTAAACTATATATACTTGCTTTAGAGAAACATATTTGCTTGGGGGAAGCTGACGTATGAGATAATGAAGCGAACCATGAAAAGAACTCCGTCCTTTGGTTCTTCTGTTTCCAGATTTCTGCTCAAGCAGAACGTGCTAGATATACATATGATTTTTTCCTACTCTCATCCATTTATTCATGGCGTGTGTGGGTACATCGTTGAATGCCAAGTGAATACTCCCGAGAATGAGCAGTTGCATTATTATTTTGGAGAAAATCCTGAGGATGCGAAGACGGATGAGATATTAAATTAAATTTAACATTCTGTCCAGCTTCCTTCTCCTTTCTTTTTGATGATGTGATTATGATGGGGTAATGGAAGATCTCATTAAACTCAATGTTTTCCATTTCGTCTGCTTTCCCCGGAAATCCCCTAAAGTCCAGCCCGTTGATTATTATTATCCATCAAGTACGACCAGTTGATATGTCCTTCGTGGAATATGTGTCAACATCCGCCTGCGAACATGGTAGGTCAAAGAAAACGTCCAACAGTCCATGACATGAGGCAATCAAAACGAGAGCTAATTTACCTTCATGATTCTGTAATTAGCATGAAACTCAAATATTTTTTGTAAAAAATCTATAATGTGTGCCCAGTACATTTATGTTTTGTGCTTACACCTGGAAGCTTTTAATAGTCGGGTCTGGGGGTTTAGAATTTCTAAATGAAATGAAGAAAGGATTAAATAACTGGTAAAAATTTGCGAATTTTCCGATTACACTTTAGAATGTACAGCCGGTTGCCTTTCCCCACTCTAGAACACTAAAAATATATGATTCTGCTTCTTAACTTTTTTGTTGAGAATAAATAGCACTCAGTGAGTGCTTTCTTTGCAACGTAATTAGTCTAAATATGCAACACGATTTGTATTGCATCCACATAGACATAGACTTATCTATGTGACACATACATATAGACCCTAAGAAACATGCATGTAAACATTAAGGCTCCTGGACACAAGTATGTTATAGTTCCACAAAGTGAGTCCCTCACAGACCAAACGTGTGAAAGCTTCATGCTTAAAGAATTCAATACGGTCCAATGGAAACAGGTTGCACCTTGGAACCGCGAAAGTTACATGTTTATTTTAAACCGAAGTCAGCGGCCAACTAATGGATAAATGGTCAATAGGCGATTTAAGACTATCAAAAGGCATTTTAAAGGTTTAGAATCGTTTTAGTAGGTTATATCGGACTCATTTATATGTACAATGGATTTACGCCGTATGTTTAAAAACATTTTTAAGTTTGTCAGGCGTAATTGAAGACCTTCCAGGAGTTTTGGGAAGGAGATAAAAGTGCTTGCGCAATTCCTGCGTTAATTTTATGGAGTGATTGTCCTCCTCTTTAGCATAATAATGTTCCTTTCATTTCACAAAGATTTTACTGAACCATAAAAATACATAATTGTAAAGCAGAGTAATATAAAAAATATTGAAGAAGCTGCTGTCAGAGTAGAAAATAATGGTAGTTGGACCTTATGAAATAATTCAAACGTTCACTCACTGGCTTTTAAAGACACAAACTTATGCCGGTTAAAACAATAAGTTTGCGTCACACGACATAATAAACCTGCTTGCAACCGTATCGCTCCGAGTGGAGAGTTTTGAGGTTATTAAAGGGAAATGTATAACGGAAATACCACGTCTCTCGTACGAAGCTGTGTTCTAAGTCACATCACTCTTGCACGTTGCTTACTTTCGTCATTGTTTCCCCTCGACAAACAATATTCGCCAAGTCGCATGTTACACTCGACGAAAAGTGAGACGCGAGCATCTTCCTGGCTGATTCCAGAAACATGAAGCACAACGGAACGGAACGTGCTCCATATAGATCACTTTTTAGTGCTCGCTCTTCCTTGAAAATAAAGTACTTAATCCCAGCTCAGGCATATCTTGATATGTTTATTTTTGCCCTTTGTACCTTTCAGAAAGGATCGTAGATTTTGTCTCTGGTGAAAGTGCACTTCCTCACTGTGAGTCAGTGTGGAATAAAACGTGGTAATAGCAATAATACGTCTCCCATCTCTCTATGCACTCACAACGAACTACCATAAAATAAAAGAGCAGAACAAGAAGGCACTTTTTATTATTACATCACCTCTTGACGTTTACCAGTATGTTTGTCTGATAGCATTTCTCTCGTGTCTGGTTTCTGTCGTCATAAAAGTAAAAAGTACGAGTGAAAGTCATCCTTCCCTTTTTGTTGAATTGCTAATTCACTCTATTTTTGTAAAAAGAATAGCTCATACGAACTGGCAAAATCCTTCCAATACGTCAAAAGCTTGCTTCAGGGAACATTGTTCGGAGAACCTATAAGTATACGAGTTCGCAACATATACTTATTATTATTACATAGGCATCAGGTTTTCTTCGAAGAGGGATTTTTGGAAGAAAGTCTCGACGTGGTAATAACATAGATTTGAGAATGAATGCCCTTTTAAGGCTGTTGACTGACTCAAGGAAGAACATACATGTCATAGGTTAATATGTCAAGAGTTAGAGAGTGATTGGTATAAAAATCCCTCTTATTGCTTGCAAAATGCCCAGAATATATGCCTCCTTTGGTAAAACCATCATAAGACCATATCACAATGCATTCTTCAAGCTTGCTTCCCTTTGTCTACAAAAAATGGAGAACAAACCTGACCGCTCCTTTTCATTTTTTTTATTCCGCTGGTACAATGCTTATTTTGGAGGGCTTTGCTACTTGATCTGGCCAGAAAATGGGATGCCTCCATTCAGGACACGTAGAGCACGGTTTCGTTGATGAAGTTGATAGAAAAGAAAATGATATATAATGTTAAGAAGCATTGACTTCCTTTAGTTCCTCTTAAGAGAATAAATATTTGATGACTCGAGGTCCTTTGCCCAGTGTATCCAGCTCATTTCTCCTTACCAAATCATCATTTTATTATAACACCTATTACGGATGTGTACGATAAAGAATAGCAATATTCACACATAAAAAGGTAATGATGATTTAGCACAAAAAATAGCGGTGTGGGTTGAGTTTTCAATATGCTTGTAGAAAAAAATTGTGTAAGCTTTATACATACATCCTGTGCCTCTGGGGTATCACAAAATACATGCCAAACGTCCTTGGAAAATGAGTAAAGAGCAAAATGAAATGCTTCGTCGGACTTTATGTGATGGGGATTTTTCCGATTTAACGTGTGCACGGTTTTGCGGAGAAAGCTGCAGATTTAGGTCAAGTCTAAAAGGATGCAGGAATCGTGATATTTGTCCTGGTTTGATTCAAACACTAAAGCAGATTTTTTTTGTTAAAAAAACTGTGCTGGGAAGAGGAAAGCACGATTTCTTTTGTTGCTTCCAGGAATCGGTTTGGTTGTGGCAGGGTATTGTAATACCAAGGATCCTTATTTCCTTCGAGGTTAAACCAATTAATTGTCATGCCCATTCAAGCAAACAAAGTAACATTATCTATTGTCCTTATTGCTCGTCGTATGACGACTTTATTGCTTTAAATGGGATCAATTTGTTTCAAGTAATTGCTCACAAATTACATGGTGAAAGAAGGTCAAGTGTTGAAGGAGTCGCTTAATGACTCGGCTGGCCTTACGGAGCAGAGAGCAGTATAAGAACTTTATCGCTACATTTGTGAGTCAACTGAGAAAGCCATCCAACATAACAT
>JAHZNF010004503.1:0-13992 GCA_027744215.1 Troglopedetes dispersus
CAAAGACAGCATTGAATTCGGGAGTGACCTCTGGATTCCTTGGTTGGGGATTCAGCAACGTTAATATTGCTCCAGCTGGTCCATATTTTTCACAAGGGACAGAAATTGTTTCAGCAAGGGTGTACACTGGGAAATGCTAAAACATTTTTGACACTTTCCATTTTGTTTTCACGAAAATGAAGTGACTTTAAAAAATTTCTCGCAACCTTTAATCGACTTTCAAAGTCACGAGCAAGATAAAAACTTTTTATTCTTCCTCCGAGTTAATATTTATGTGGGCCTTTGTTGCACAACCCAAGTTAACTTTTTTTCCACTCAAAATGCTGCAATATGCGTGCATTGCCTATTGAACTGTAAATTTTTGCAAGATCCCCGAGCTCCCTGTCCATCACGAGCTATAATAGTGCTTGCAAGTTTTGGAACGTAATTCCAACGTGACACGCTAGCCAGTTGGGAATTGAAAAGATCAGCCATGTGGTTTGTGTAAAATGTGGTGTGCTTTCATGATGAAGCTGTAAAGTGACCAAAAATTCATTTAAGGACATGACGGTCTTATACATTATGCAACCTTTGTGTGATATATGTATCTGCGAAGATAAGTACACTACACATAAGCACGTACCATATCCGCATCCTTTTTTTGGTGTTGGTAACACTTGAAAGGAAAAGTGAAATAAAGAATACGCTGCTCCTACCAAACAATAACCTTGTTATCTTTCGCACGTTTGATGATGCTTTCACCGCGCTGACCGTATGAAGCTGCGCGCGGTTTATCTTTCATCGTCACGAACACAGGATTAGGTGAACCAAATGGCTTGTGCAAACAATTCATGGCAAAATAATTCAGCAGTTTTATATATTTATATATTCTCTTCTACCGAAACGCTCCGTAGTCCACCAGACCATGCTTTCATTCAGGATTATTCCGCTTTAGATAATGAAAGCAATCTATTCCGAATTAATAGAAAAAACTGAAAGAAATGACTCGTGTGTGAGGGCTGAAGTTGAAGTAAAAATTATTTCAGACAGGGTCAACTGAAAGTCACAAACGTCAACCACACTTCACCTATTTCCGTAAATATTGGTGGTGAAAGCAGTTGTGGGTGTAGTATTGATCCTTGCGACACAGCATGTCATACATCATTTTTCAAGAATACAAATTCATTACAGTATTGAGCCCTAGAATCACAGAGTGATTTCATTCAGCTTCATATGTATGCATCCCAAAATAGCTTACTATTTTCTCAATTGTGGACACCTGCTGTTCGATTCCATAAACTTGCATTGTTTCAAACTTTCTTCAAAATCAGCAACGTTTATATGCAGCCTGCATCCATGGAACAATACAAAAGGAAAATAAACAAAGGTTCAAATCAACCAACTTTTACCTACTATGAATTCAGCAAATATTTAAAAATAGACATCAAACATGCTTGACATATATTTTCACCGATATAACTACACATAAAACGTATTACAAAATACATTATATTGCCCGGATATTCACCCAGCGGGAGTATATGTATATCTACTTCCTACATATGTACGCCTCTAAATAGCGGAACTCCAATAGAATAGTGTTCATAGATTGTGATCGTGTACCACCACCATTCCAAACATCACCTCAGTAGTTTTTCCTGTCTTTGTGTAAACATTAACCTGTAACTCTGGAGAATTGCCTCAGTTGGATGCAACAACGGGAAACAAGAAAATTTCAAAGCTTCAAATTCACTTTCATCACGTTCCTTTCCCTTTGGAGTAAAGCACAGCTAAAGATCATTCCTAAAGCTTTCATCTACGTATATATGAACAGTATATTATAGGAGCGCAAATCCTTATCATTACCGTTACTGTCACTCCCATTAATACCTCACGAACGATGGGAAAAATCTAAAGCGACATTATAGGAATAAAATCAATCAGAGGCGTGGTTGGTGGGCGTGTGATTGCTCAAGAACTGTCAATAGAGTGAAGTTTATTAGGATGTATTTGCAACCTGGAACAAGTAGGAGAAAGTAGATCATGATATGAATGAATGAACTCATTAAGGACTTCTCTACTAACCTGAGGGGATTGTGATGATCCGTATCTATCATTTTTATCTATACTGCCATCAAGGTTTGTTGTCTTTCGAAAGACCCTACTCCACCCACGCATATACTTTCATTATACAAATTTCCTTGAGTCGTGGGAGGTGGCCCCGGCTCATGAATGATGGTTGACAGTTTTGACTGAGTGAGAAGAGCATATATTAGAGCTCGCTGAGGTTGAAGCCGCGTACCGGAGATGTAATTGTGAATTCATGTAAAGTCCTTTCTCAAGTATCATTTTCTTGTGTGGAGGCACAGCAGAGATAGGATGCGGATGCTACTAAGACTAGAGTCGCAAGAGCCAGGGGAGCTTGAGGAGAACATTGTTTGATGATTATACAGAGATTTGAAATGCAGCATGATATTATGTGGGTGTGGGTCATGCCTTAGAAAAACCTACACGTTGGTTGAATGAGTATCGAAACTTGATACCAATTTCGTTTCAAGTTTATTTACACAACTCTCCACAAATGTCGGTGAAAGTACCTAATTAATTATTCAATGGATGCAGGAATTTCAAGCAACCTTGTTGAAAGAAACCTACACCAGTTAACGCAAATGGCTATTTTGCTTTACATATTGCTTCAATTGTGGAATGCTGGCTGGCTGGCTAAATTTGACACTTGAGTGAATTAACTTAACTTGTCAGTGACAATGAAATTACGTTGCGAAATGGAGTAATTTCCATACGTCATATGTATAACTCGAGGTTATGAACATGAATCATTTTGTATCTGAAGAGTTGATCAAGGACAGGTTGACAGATGTATCACCTTATCTGATAAATGGAGCAATTTCCCTTGAACCGAACTTGTCACAGATTGATGTCCTCGGAACCAGATCTGGATTTTTCTTGTTTTATTCCAATTTTCCAAAATCGTTATTCCAGCTTATGAGCTCGTGGACAGACTTCAATTTGTAAATTACATGCTGAGCGGTTTATGTCAGAAAGAGCTTTGTTCTCTGTACTCCCATAGTAAAAGGAAGCACTTAACTGTCTATTAATTTCGAGCAAAAAGAACTCCAATTTTCCGAGAAGTTGCAGTCTTTTTGACAATTGTCTCATAATTGAGCTCGAGGGAAAGATGGAAATTTGAGACAATAGGATTATATACAGCAAAGTGGTCAGGTGGTTATATGAGAGGTGAGCATATATAGGAGCGGCACAAGAGTTAATGCGCTTGTGGGTCATAATTATATTTCATTCACCACGACCCCGATCATGGCTCACCACTTTTCCAGGAACCCTGCGGTGCTGCAGGTAACGGCAATCATTTAAAGAACCTGCTGAAGTGTTCTCATATTGTTACTAAAGATGAAAATGAGACCAGCGATAAATCATATAATAAGCTTACCTTTGGAAACAAAGTAATAGCGCCACTCGCAAAGGTGACTCTTCTTAGGCACATCAGCCCAAATCCTGTGAGATGAGACTGTGGGTAAGTCGAGTGTAATTGTAATGGCTCGCATTTATTTTCATTTAGAGGGCTTTCTTTTCTTGAAGGAAAATCCATTACACATGCACCACAAGCTTTCTCATCAGATGTGAACTGGTCTAGAAAAGAAAAAAAATTAATTCGCTGTGTCATTTGAAGGTTACACGTTGGGTGTGTTCCTTATTGTATTTCCTTTATTACATGGGTGAATGGAAACGGAGCGACTAGTTAGCTCCTCCGGGGAGTACACATGCAGCAGGCGAAACACTTTGTCACGTTTTTGGTGCATTGAGGCAATAAAAGATGCACAACGGTACATCCCAATCTGAAAGAGTAGGCAACCCTGCCACCCTGATGTGTTTCATCAAAATGGATTTAAAAAAACCCTATTTACACCCACCTCTTAATACGTATTTGAACCATGGGTCACATACTCTTGAGCACATTATACTTTATTCATGTCTCTCCAGATTTCTTCCCAAGAAATGAGAAGTAAAACCGGTGAGGAGAGGAAATAATAATATTATATCTTTCCTTTCATCTAATACACTTTCCGGTGCAATGCTGACTAACTCAGCAACGAGGTACTAAAAATTATGCGAGAAATAAATAAAATGTCATAGAATGAGAAGAACCTGGCTTCTTCCTGTACTATGTAGGAGTATCATTAAAAAAATGTGGAGCACTTTTCGATCCCGGATACCGAGAAAAGCGAAAGCAGGAAAAAGGTAGACTGCTTCTCTGCTCCAAACAATTTTCCAGCTGTCAAAGGCACATATAGGCTTAAGATAAACCACCGCAAATTGTGTCTTCTCTTTTTTCGTCCAGCCTCCTCATTTCATATTACACATGTATTCAAAAACTGCAAGATTTTGATATAGTGTTCATTTTTTTGTTTCAAGAGCGTAATCCGACTCATTTCAAAGAAAGTGAGTCTTTGCGTCGTCTCCATCATGATGATATAAGGAATCCGATTACTCCTGAATTACTTACGAAGGCATTAGTCACATCTGTGCAGTGTGCCCCTACTTCCTTGCTCTTTTTGCTACTTTTTATAGAAAAAAATAGTATCAGTCAGCGGAATAAATGAGTCAGCAGACAGCCAACGTCCACAGTCGGAAAAGTGAGGAAGATGAAGTATACAAGTTTCATTTTACTTTCTTCTCTTTCCTTCAACGTCATGCTGTCCACACATTTGTGCTCGCCAGGGTAGAAATGCAAAATTTATTATCTTGGTGGATATATTTGTAAATATGTATTTTGTAGAGAATATTGTGTTTTCCCTTTCTCCTGAAATTCAATTGTGTGTGCAATAAAGAAGTACAAAACTCTTATTCCTCTTCAACAAGTTTGAAGAAAAGTGCATGTAACCTCCTCACTCAAAATACAAGTATTTCTGCTTGTCCAAATCAAAAAGAGAATGATGGCGATGGCAAAGTAAGCAAGAGAGTTTACAAAACTGTACAAAACACAAATCAGAAAAGTCCCGTAAAGGAGGAGACATGTGAGGTAGTTTTTCATTGTGTTGTCTCCTGTCACGAAAATGTTGTCAATAAAATATGATAAGAAAATATCAAGGAAACAGCAACCTCCTCCATTGTGCACCCTCGCAGATTTACTTTCTCTTTGTGTTTTTCATGCATCTTTAATAAGCACAACGGAGCGAATGTCTCTCTCAATTCTGCTCTCACAAAAACTCATTCAATGCTTTTAATAGGATTCTGTTGAAGAGAGCATTGTGCAACATTAGGAGCTGTCTTTCCTGTTACATGGACGAATTCTTGTGAGCCCTCTGAAGTGGAGATTTATATCGACAACTGGAAATGGATAAGAATCTTATTCGTTGTTCCGAACGTGCATTTCTGCACACACACTATACTACTTGAAATATGCCAGTATCAATGCCAAATCTAACTCGAAACATTATTTTACATTCAGGCCCACTCAAGCCAGAGCCAGGTACACGCACTCCAAAAAACCGAAGTGTTCATGGAATCGTTCTGGCTAAATTGCCTTCTAAATGCTTGTCACCCACTCTTTCCAAGAAAGTCTCTCTTTTATGTATCACTTTTTTTATCCACGGATTATTTTATTTTACTGCCTCGTTTCTACCGAGTTTGGTCACGTTGCAGCACCATTTGCAATTGCACGAATACATCAATCGCACGGGTTGACATTGTGTGGTAAAAAAATACATTTCCCCTTGAACCTCATGTTGTGACGGAACAAATGGATGTACTGTGGTATATAAGTTATGTGAATTTTGAAATTATTTGAAGTGAGCTACATATTATCCAATCCTTCTGATGTGGTCAAATCACCCGTTAATGCCACATGAAACTTGTCCTTTTCACCGGAAAGCGGAGTGGGGCCAACATGACAACCTTTTGAGCGCTTTTTTACCATAACATTATAACACCATTACTATATATTAGTGTGCATATTTTATCCTTGGTTCACAGATTTTTTAAAAATGCTGGCTGCACAGAAACAAAACAGCTTCATAATCAGGCTTGATTATTCAGTGAAAAGTTTGGTTTTAGAGGAAACTCTTGAGGTGGAAGTTTTGGATTGGGGCAACTTGGAAAATTGCTGGTTCCACTTTTTGTCTAATAATGCTTGAATAATATTAATGATGGCTCTCCCTTGTGTGTTAATTTAGCCTTTATACTCATCCATTCAAACACATTGGTCCGAGAAGTTCCACTAAAAAGGAAATGCGAACATGTCAGATTCATACAAAGTATCCAAAGTGGCTGGTGGTCGTCCTTCAGTTTGAAGGTAACCTTCACTATGCACAATAGTTACAGTGATAACCGTACAATATAGTGGAAAAAAACTTTGAATGGAATGATCAAAGAGTGCCTCTTCCGAATGTTTGAAATGGAAATTGGAATGGGTTTTTTTGTGTCAAATCCCCAGACGCAGTCAATGCCAAGGGATGTGAAATTTTGAAAGTGTGCAAAATGAAAATAATTTGGCCTTTTGTGTGGACAAAAGTGAATTATCATTCGGCTTTGATGGGACGAATGCTGCTGGTTGGAACCACTTCAGGGCTACTTTTTTTTAACAAAAAGGAAGTAAAAACAATGACTCGCAAGTACACTTACTAAAATCCACTTCATTCGTTCTAATTCGCATGTTGTTACTCCCTGGGTTTCGCGTTGCGAAATGTCCCACTGTTCTATCAAATATATTTTCACTAGCAAACTCGAGTTTGGATTTTTCTTTCTTTAAGCTCCTTTCCGAAACGGGAGAGTTAGTACAAAGCAGAAGGGTCCATAAAACTTTAATAACATAAAAAAGAGTGTGAACAAACTCTCTTGAAAGAGTAGACTTTTCTTGTTGCACTTTATACTTTGAGCGTCTGACTCTCTGGTGGTCATTAGGGACATAACAATTAAAAGTTAATATTGCGCATTTATTCATTATCTATCTGGTTTGTTGGTTTTGCCGAGTTTCTTGTTTGTCTTTCGTATCCTAAAAGATGTCACTCATACATACACGCATATGTATGTATTCGTTTCAGTGCAGTTTTGTCGTAGGTACGATTATTTCTAATACTAATTCTTTGATTTATTTATCTAACTTTTTATTTTCATTAGAGCAAAGGATTTACGCCTACACCAGCGACATGTTTTTCTGGCTCAGATGTCTAGTATATATACATATACATAATTAAAATGCTCAACAAATATTTGTTATAAATAAGGACCCAGAACGGGTTTATTTCTCTCTAGCTTCTTAGCCAGGAAAGCAAGCTCATAAAATGCACATGTACACACGCCTCGGAACAGATGGTAACGAAGTAGTAATTAGAATCCCAAAAATGCTGCAAAAATAGAATATTACTAATTAATAAAATACTAATGATTACGCTCGTTAACATGAAAATGTGTGCTTAATGAGCACTTTGAAAACATTTTCTACAGGGAAATGGTAATCAGAGAGGAATTGGTTGCTGGCGCTTGGTAATTACATGATATACAAATGATATAACAAATGAAAAGCTTTCACATGTAAAACGGTACTTAAAATGGCATTCTTAATGTGTGCCATTCCTCATAACGAAAAAGCCAACGAGGTGTGAAATTTTCCAGAATGGAAACTAGGAAGTCTAACTTTATTAATCCAGTTTATTCTCCTTCCAGATCGTAACTGGCTACAATGTGGTATAGGTCATGCTATCTCACCGCAAATTAAAATTCTGGTCTTCCCTAAAGCTATAACCGACAACAGGAATCTTGTGATTCATGTCTATATTTAATTTTGGTGTAACACAAATCCTTCACTACATTTTATCCAACGAAAATCTAGTTTATTTCACTGTATTTCCAGTCAGGTGAATTCGAATAGAACTTTATATAACGCTTCAAAAAGCAAGCTAATGGTAAGGGAATTATAGTCTCACGAAGAAATAATTTTCAATATTTTATTTCTCAAGAAAGTCCCAGTTGTCCAAGCAGATTGCTAAGTAGGAACCGAGAATCTTTTTAACAAGTGAATTCATTACTTGCAAATTGACTCCGTACTTTGATTAATATTTTATTTCCTCATTTCTCAAACGGCAANAAGGGAATTATAGTCTCACGAAGAAATAATTTTCAATATTTTATTTCTCAAGAAAGTCCCAGTTGTCCAAGCAGATTGCTAAGTAGGAACCGAGAATCTTTTTAACAAGTGAATTCATTACTTGCAAATTGACTCCGTACTTTGATTAATATTTTATTTCCTCATTTCTCAAACGGCAACTTTCTCCCACTTTACTCTCGAAAGCAATCAGCAATCTTGTGAACACGGAGCTCCGAAAGTCATCCGGAATATAGTTATATCCTTTCCGCATGAGTGTAGCAAACTCGCACTCAGATGATCATCATCATCACTCACTTTCTTTAGTTCTGTCTCCGGTCTCTTAACACAATAGCAGATCGTTTCTACATTTTATGCGCATTTATCACCATGTGCGAACCTTTCTCACTTGAATAAAAGCCCCGTACTAGTGAGCACTGGTAATTCAAAGAAATAATGCTTTTATGGTCAACTGAACAACGCAATGATATGCTTCACTTAGTTGCTCTGCATTCGCTTTCTTCCTTCCTCTGTGAGTTATCAGAAATGGCCCTTTTTTCTTGCATGGTGTGATTCATTCAGAGTGTCACTAGACAGAAGAGGAACAAAGTAACACAAAAGGTATCATTTCCTTCTTCTCGAAAAGCATTTTGTACAAAGTGTGAATTTAATCAAATCTCTGAAGCAGTATGTCCTTTCCTTGTGCGCAGTCTTTGAGATGTTGTTCGAGTCGAGTTGCCGTTGATGATGGAGCATGCATGGTGGTACTGGTAGGGTAGTGGAAGTCATGAATGGAAAATATTTACGGATTTTTCTCTGGAGCATATACATGTATGTAGGCTTAGGTACACATTTTAATGAATGTGCACATTATTGTTTACTCTTCTTTCTTTTGGCATGCTTCCCGGAATCATGAGTGTAAGAAGTCGGCTCAGTTTTCTACCCAGCACTTTGTATTATGAATTTAATGGAAGACTTCTACTCTACTACGAGGAAGTGAAACATGAGAAAGGGTTATTTTTTGATGCTGGCTTTCTTGAATAATAACACTCATCATGAACTGCATCCATGCGTTCACTACTTTTATGGAGGTACCTGTAGCCATGATCCCGTGGACAAGAGCGTAGGCGTCTGTGTAACCAAAAAAATATGCACTAATGTGAATAGAGGAATGTATGTGGATGCGTTCATGCAGTGATGCACACACAAAAAATGTTCTCTCGGGTTTCCACACACAAACTCAATTCGGGTTTAATATTTTAGAGTAAAAACTGCCTTGAGTTTCTTCCAAGTAGATACATATTTACTCCAAGGCAAGGTATAATAGGTAGCATTAGCGGATTTATGTATTACCCAAACTCAAAAAAAAAATATCTACGAAAACTTTAGACTGAAGGGATCTATGCAATATTTATTTAGCTATAGTGGAACATTATAGTAGTATGTTGGCACAAGGATTTGTGAGGAAGGCCTACAATGACGTCGTTTCGTGTCTATCTGATTCCTCTTTTTGCACTGACAGTTTTCGTGATGACTCAATTTTCACACGCGGTATAATAATAGAGATTTTTTTGTGTCGTTGTTCAAATTTCAGGAGGAAAGAAGCAACACGACTGAGTCCAATGGATCTTCTTGTGACCCTGAGGATGTGCTCAGTTTTCTCTCGTGCGCCCCGGACACCCTTCATTTTGCAGGAACGCTTGTGAAATGCCTGGTGCTGGCACACCACAATGGATCTTCTTGTGACCCTGAGGATGTGCTCAGTTTTCTCTCGTGCGCCCCGGACACCCTTCATTTTGCAGGAACGCTTGTGAAATGCCTGGTGCTGGCACTTATCATCGTGTTCACCGTCTTCGGCAATCTCCTCATTCTGCTGGCCGTTGCGTTCAGCAGAAATCTCCGCAGTTCCACTCACTATTTGATTGTCAACTTAGCAGTGGCGGATCTACTTTTGGGCACCACGGTGCTTCCTTTCTCAGCTGCGTTTGAAATTACTGGGAGGTAAGTTGTATCTCCAGGATGGAGCGTATCCCAAGATGACATTTGGAAACGTGCAAAATAAAATTCAAACCAACCGTGTTCCCGATGTCAATATTCTATGCTGTATTGCTCCCTGCAAGTCATACGTCATTTATGTATTGGATTCTTTTTTGGAGGAAACAAATTAAATTTCTTGCAACAATTTTTTGCTCGGGTACTCTGCTCAATACTGGCAATTGCTTAACTCGATGATATACATGAAGTCACTCTAAGTGTGTGTCTGTCTGTCGTCGGAGCAGGGGAGATCTCCGAACTACTACAAGGAATTTTGCAATTATGCTTGCCTGCACTAATATTCACTCATATTGCTTATTGGAAAATTTACAATATTTCGTGCCAGTATGACTTGTTTGAATACTAATTATATATGATTAGAGTCTGGAAGGAGTGTCCTGCTTTACATTTATTTCGGATGCAAACTGGAAATTGGCAATTGCATTTTATATGTACTACTCATAGTTTGTTTGTCATCTTTGCTTACTGATTCTTGTTGGTTGACCTATATGATCATAATCACCAATAGAATACCAAACACAATTCTTGACTTCGTCATGCATGACGAAATAATAATCTGTATAATATTTCCACCGAAATTTAAAGGAGAATTGAAGATGGAAGTCAAACAAAACTAGAAAGAGAAAGAGAAGAATCCAAAAGTGCGTAATGCCAATGCATAAGACCTAGGATACAAGGAATGATATGCACAATTGTGTGCAAAATTTGTGCAGTAGTTAGATTGTTTGTCCAGTAATGATAGATCGATGATTTACATCTAACTCTGTTGGGTTTATTATTACTTTCATCACTAATGAAGAGAAAATATGAAATTTAAACGGGACACAATTTGCATTAGAAGCTATAGACATAATATGTTAACTACAACTTACAAGATTTCCCACGCAAAATATTTTATGCAGACATGTTCTATGCAGAACGGGAGTATAGACGTCTTTTTCACGACATCAACATGGGAGAAAGGCGTAGACGTTGGAGGCTCATAGAATGCGATAAAGTATTCAGATGTGTGTCACATTGAGAGATGGCACAAAATTGGAGAAAATATTTACAAAAGAACTTAATGTATGCTTGTCTACCTTGGCCCATATTTATGATCGTCTGGTCGCTTTTGCTTTCACTTTAATATTCATTCTCCTACCGCTGGGCTTTTCATGCAATCGCCAGCTTTTGATGACGGACTTTTGGGCTGAAAACGAAAGCCCACTAGGATTCGCTCATGTGCTTACTTAAATGTGTACATGTATAAGCGATGTGTGAACTTTTCTGGGAGCTCGTGCTCTAAGAAAGCATTTTCTCTTGTCGACACTTCATTGATATATTACCCGAAAGAGTTGACCTTTGTTGCATTGTGTAATCGTAGTATAGTGTGTCCGTGAGCTGGCATGATAATAGTATTCAAGAACTCCGTTAAAAGGAACTCCGTGCTCCGTTACGCCTCTCATTATCCTTTTCACATTATCAAATATCCCAGAAGACGTGGACACAAAAAAGTTTCACGGAATTAAAGGGAATTCATGTTTTTATGAATGGTGAGGTGGAGAAGTGAAACTAGAGCGTATCCAAAAGAAATTGGAGACCTTTTCCTAAAAAAGTAGTTTTTAAGGCAAATTGCAAATGTAGTTTATTTTTGCAGAAAGAAAGGAGCTTTCCCTCGCTTTCTCTTTTTGTTCGTTTCTAAAGAGTAAAGTTTCTTCCGTCAGCGTACTAATATTCTAAATTATTCAGGGGTATGTTGCAATGTCAAAACAAATGGAAGGATAAAGTTTATTTCTTTCGGAATCAAACTTACTTAGAATAGTGGTCGTTGTTGTGTACAACGCCGTGGGTTGAGCACCTCCTTAATTAATGAACTTCCACATTTCCCCCAAGACATCTGAAAAAAATAAGTAGGTGTGCGTGGTTTCAGCATCTTCTTAATTATTGAGTTTGCCACGAAACAAAAAAGTAATGCTCCCGGCAGGCTTATAACAAACCCACATGCAGATAAGATTTATTTCATTTTTAAAAATCTTCCTTGTCTTGTTTTCAGGTGTTGAAATACGGAATGAGCTGACACGGGTCAAAGTAATCTGCGGTTGACTGTGCTCACATTTTCACTTGTACTTTCCCCAACCAGATGCGCCACATCTGTTGCGGATTTGTACAATGATATACATACATATGGGTACATGCATACTTGCTGTACCTAGCCTATCTTCCCACTCAAGGATATTGAGGTGTCAAATTAAATTTATGTTTGTATGCACATTTTCAAAAGGAACATTAGGAAGAAGGATGAAGCAAGTTTTTTAAATACAAAAAGGTAAATTATAGCATGGTTGGGGTAGACCGACTTGCTTTTTAATAAAGGTTTTGTCTGACCCAATAAAACTTGTACAGATAGAACCACATGTCCGCTGTAAAATTCCATGCTTTATACTAATGTTCAGAACTTGTGTACGTGTGCATGTTCCACAGGTACTACATACTGCGAGAAACTTACATGAAAGAAGGCCCATTATAATTTGCTCATATATGTATTCAACAAGTGAAACTTCACTGGGAAGGTAACATTTTACACGAATATTATATCATTCTAGCAGTTGCACGTGAGAATAAAAGTTCAATTTCATGAAATCACTTGTACGGCTTACATTTCATTATGGGAAGTGGAAAGATACTCATAAACCGTAATTAAACCATTTCTCAAGCTTCTCATTGCATTTAACTTTCTATTGTAAAGAGACCGTATAGCACGGTACCCTGCAATAAAAAATTCCAAGCATTCACGTTCTATGTGATTTTGTAATTCTGCAACTCTTTCGGTAATGTGATCTCGCCTGCGGTCTCGTGAACTGAAGTATGCCACATGTGGGTGTGGGTGTCTACTTCAAAGGCATTGTAATCAAATAAATGCCTTTCGATCCACAATATAATTAAAACAACTAATAAAAAAGTAATTTATCAAGTTTTCAAGACAAGCTTTTGGTTCATCAAATACACTGTTACGTAGGTTCATGAGAGTGACCCCAGAATTTTTTTGAACTGTGGCATTTACTAAACACTGTTTTTTAAAAGTATTGTTGCTTTTTGCTTTTATACTCTTGTACAATTTTGTTATTTTTCTGCTGTAGTAAGTTAATTAATTGCCTGAAACAAGCAACTGAGCTTAGACTGGTTATTTTTAATACACTAAAAATTATCGCAGAGTTAAAGTTTGAGTACAAGTTAATTAGATAAAAGTTTCAGTCAGACATAGTCTTTATTTCTTGTTTCCAGATACACTTGACAGCAACACAAAATCATAAAAAGTTTGGGAAATATCTATAATCAAACATTGAACTTCACTCGAAAAGATAGGTTTTTGTAAAACTTGTCAAATCAAATTCCAACTTAACTATATTATTTTTGAAACATACAATTCTTGGGGGATATTTATTACTGGAGAAAGTTCATCCGTCAACCCACACTGATTTAACGAGAGCAGATAATAAGCCAATGCTGTTAAAACTTCTACTAGTAAGATGCCAAAATGCTCATTTCTATTGAAGGAGACAATTAAGGCAACATGCAAATGCCAGAAAAGTTAGGATGTAATTTTATGTTTGTTACTGGTTGAGTTCATGGTTATCCGTGCTTAATACGATGAAAAAAATAATGGAGGACACCGTAAAGACATAATATTATTATTATTGGTTTAGCACTCCAGAATCTTAATCTGAGAATGACAGGAAAAGGAAAGGAAGACGGGCAGGAAAGATGATCCAGGAAAACATTAGAATTAAACTTTAAATGTAAACCAAAATCATATTTGTAGCAAATTCAATGTCCCAGAAAACTTCCAAGCAAGCACATTTTTT
>JAHZNF010004504.1:0-10345 GCA_027744215.1 Troglopedetes dispersus
GAACGACCGTGTCGTCTTGCTCTTTGATAATTTACCTGCCGCACATTTCACATCGTAAAAGAGAAAATCGAACAATTATAATTTCTGAAACTTCAGCATCCTTCTTTCAAAAGAATATTTAGTTAGTAAATTATCCCAGTTTCTGAAGTAAGACGATCCTATTGTTTTCCATATTTTGTCTGGAACTGGAATATTCCATTGGAAAATAAGATCAGTTCAGAAGACTTGTTGAGAATGGCGTGAGTGTGGGTGCTTATCAGGGTCAATAAGATGATAGATATCCTCGTTGGAATCCTATCCAAAATTAACTTCTTAGTGCTGTCGGTGAACCAAGCTATGCCTTGGCAAATGTGCAGGAGGATGATGAAAGCGTAGAGGTAGGACTTGCGTTTGAGAACTTTGTCGCCCGATTTTGAATTGCGGATTAGTTGTTTTGTTGCCGAGTTCCACTTGATAGGGTGATTCTCCCAAAATTCAGAAAACTTGCACAATTTGCCAAACAAGGCAAGCTTTAGATTGTACTCCGTATCGAAATGTAAGGACTTGGCGAGCATCCTGAAGAAGCTACTTTTATTACACGTTTCTATAAAGTCTTTCGTTTCCTTTAGAAAATTATTTTTTATATTTGAGTGAGGACTTGAAAATTTCCTGAGGACAAATTATTGCTTTAGACTCTCAAGACATAATATGTATTGAATAAAGGTCTAAATAATAGATAAGGTAATCACGTGAATACATTCAAGCAAACAATCAATTTCATATATCTCGAAAGCCGGCATCGATATAATTAGCTTACTGGCTTGAACATGTGAAGGGAGGTCTCCTAAGATTAGGATGGTCACAATTAAGCCACCGCTTCCAAAAGTCACACAGAATATCATGATAAATAGGAAAGACAATTACCATAAATGCTGCTAGAAATTTAGAAACTACTTTTATCAACCTTATCCCTATAATTTACATTTAGCTCAATGTGGTGCGTTTTAGTAAGTATTTATTTCACGAAACAATACATGATATAACATTGATACATGTTCGCGAAAAATTCGACCGAAAATGTTGGATAGTTAGGTTCAAATCATGATCAGCAGTTTTTAGGCTACAATGAATCAACTATTGTAAATGTGCAGATACACCGGATACTGCGACACCATCAGGAATCACAAGGAAAGCATAAAATTCCTATTTAATAAAACTCCAACCACTTTCGCATGACTTGTGACAGAAGAACTGTATACTTCGAAAGCGGAAGTACTATGGCCATGGACTGGAGACTAGCGTCAGAAACTTCGTCAAAGTACAAAAAGAAATTAGACAGGGAGAAAGTAGGCTATCGACAAGTGAAAAAAGGGATGGTAAATTTTTATCATAAAATCTCAGGTTGCCTAAATACTTCACAACATGATGAACTGAAAGGCATCCAGCAACTCTAGCCAGCTATCTGATCAAATCCACATAAAATATTCCACTCAATCACTCCAGTTTGAAAAACATTGCCAAAGTTTGCAATAATGTTGCCCAAAAATCAGTAAAAAATAGGGATAAGCAGAGTTTAAATACAAGCCGTGGTGTAATTAGGTATAGAGGGGTTTCTGAGACCGTAGAATTCTATTTCTTGTACTATTTTTAATTTAAAATATCACGATGCTTTTGAATTAAAACCTTTTGTGTTCCTTCAAATGGGTTTTTTAAAATGTGCCTTTCAATATGGTTCATTATTGTAAGGTTATGCTGGAGTGAAGCTTAAAATGAAATGTTCTTACACTGAAAAACCTGAGTCTTGTCTGAACCTCTGAGCAAGAAGCATCGAGAGCAAGAGCTGTGCTTGTTCTGGTTAAACTAGTAAGTCAAATCGTAGTCAATATGGCAAGCTCTGACCTTGTTAAAAAATGTACCAAGCTAGAAGCACAAGTAACAGTGCTCTCAAATTTAGTAAAAGCATGTGTATCTGAAAATCAAAAAATGGAAAAGAAGCTAAATTTTTTGTTAGAGAAATTCGAGACATTTTTGGAAAATAATAAAAAACAATCTGACATTGCATCTTCATTTGGCGAGCTGAAAACCACAGTGTTGANCAAGTAACAGTGCTCTCAAATTTAGTAAAAGCATGTGTATCTGAAAATCAAAAAATGGAAAAGAAGCTAAATTTTTTGTTAGAGAAATACGAGACATTTTTGGAAAATAATAAAAAACAATCTGACATTGCATCTTCATTTGGTGAGCTGAAAACTACATTGTTGAAATTAAGCGATGCAGTTGAAAATCAAATTAGTGAAAAAGTTTCCTCTGTACTATCGTCCATGCACGCTGAAACTCACTTGGTTACAAGCAACCAATCAGTTAACCCTGTAAAAAAGAAACAAAAAGTTTCCGTGGGATAGTGATTGTGGCGCATGGACTCCCATCAACTAACTGGCTTGCAAGCAACCATTCAGTTAATCCTGTGAAAAAGAAACATAAAAAGTTTCCGGGGGATAGTGATCGTGCGAAAAATATTGTGGTGCATGGACTCCCATCAAACTCAGTTTTGGGACCGAAAAGAACAATTGAACATTTTTTCCGAAATAATCTGGAAGTCAACTTGACTGTAGAATCCGTTAAAGTTTGTGGGGATATCACCAGACCAGTGCACATTATAACATTAAAAAGTGAACAAGAAAAAGCTATAATTTTTGGCAAGTGCCATAAATTGAAGGCATTTCCTCAAAAAGTTTCGGTCTGCGATGATTTCTCCACACATGAACGACGCATTAGAAAATTCCTGACTCGCCGAACTACCTTGATCAACCCTGACACGTGCAGCCTTGGACGATTTTCGTCTCCCTCTTCTCCTTTAAAGAATTCTGGCCATAGTCAACAAGTTGTTAAAAATGATACCATTCCTAACATAATGGTCAGAACACAGAAGCCAAAGCAAGTAAATCCTAAGGAGCGAGACAAACATCCAATGAACTGACGACTCAACAAGACATAACATCCTGATTAATTGGTTTAGCCTCTGACTCGGTCCCCACTTCTGCCACAACAAATAATACAATGATGAATAAACACAACTATGTCAAAACATCCTTTGCAAACGAGACCAAAAAGATGATATTGATGACTATGCAACCTTGCTGCCGTCGCTGTGAAGAGAGGAGTACTGTCACAACGAACTCACTCCGATGTTAACTAGCAGTCTTCACGACTCCACACTTCAAGGCCCAGCAATACTACATAATACTTATCATTTCACTTTTGATGTTATTCTGTTATTTTATTATCAAACTTCGATTCTCTTTCAATACTGATTTTTGTTTTACAAATTCCCCTATTTATTTATTTGGAACTTCTATTTGATTGCTAAGATATACTAAACTACCCGACAAGACTCCACGAAATACTGTAAACTATATCTGCCATTGTAATTGTAACCTGATTTGTTGTCGTTTCATGGGAACTTCCCAAACGAAACGCTAATAAAACATACATACATACACTGAAAAACCTTGTTTGAATTTTTTAGTCTGACGTGCCAATCCATGAATTAATTAAAAATCTAACATAACAAGCCAGTATTTGAAAAAATATTATTTCGTAATTCAACAGGTTTCATTAATCAACCAAAGCGATCCCATTGATAAATACGTCATCGATTTCAAGGAGCCCTCGCAAGCTCTTACCATTGTTTACTATGTATTTATTGACACAACATGTTTTCGCAATGCTAGTCGTGCAAAACTTATGGCTACCTACATTTTACTTCTTATTTTTATTTGAGAGTGAAAGCATACATATATAATTACATAAGTTCGTCTGAGAAAAAAACACACACGTAACGTAGCTAAAAACTGACGCCATTAACTACCTTATAATTACTGAAAATATCGCACAGAACCAGTAGAAATATTATAACCGCAGTCAAGAACAACATTTTTACGTCATGCAAGTTCTCAGAACAGGATTCATTTTATACAACCTTCTTTCCATCACCTTTGCACACTCGATGATCCACATCAAACCAGAGCCCCCAATCCAGTTCTCCGATCACCCCAACATTGAGAATCTTGACAGCTACATATCAGATTTTGGTAAAAGCAACTGTCTCATCATTGTAGACAATCCAAGACACATTTCCTTCCCTCCTTTGGAAACTCCACTAATGCTTAGAAGCATTGAGACCTATGTTTTAACCGAAGCGGACTTCCCTCCAGGTCGACTCAATGGACCCGATGGATTACGCCCTCAAACAATCATGACCAACACATATCCACGGTTCTCGTGTCCCTTGTCACCATTATTTGAAGATTTTGAAGTTTACCACTCCCAATTCTGTGTGCAATTGAATTACACCCGTTACGATAACCTCGCAAAACCCAGAAACTGCAAAGTGAATCTAATTATGCACTACCCAATTCCTTTTGAAGAATATCGGGTGAAGAAGACTTCAACACGTGCTAGTCTCAATTTTCCTAATTTACCCACAACTCTAATCTATGCATACGTCTTGGAGAAGCCCAGCCTCTTGTACGAAGAATTTTTTAGGTCATCATATCGTCGCATAAATTTGCATTGCAAACAGATAATTTTGGCATTTATTTGCCCGCAAAAAACCCCAAATTCATTTCTTGGCCCGTCAACAAGGATTATGAGAGTGGAGCTGATGCGATTGTGTCGGGAATATTGGTCCAGATCAAGAAAATATTCGCCATTGGTGGTCACCCACGACTTAAAAAGTAATTTTGAGAAATTACGAGCTCTGAGCTTGCCTAATCCCGATTCCAACTGGGTTTGGTCCTTCGGGAAAACTTCAGGTGGAGACACAGCCTTCCATTACATGGAGCAATATCTTCGAAAATGTGTCCCACGAAATACCGAACCTTCCCAACTTTCTCCACCCGAACGGGTGGGTCACGGATACGCTCAAACATGGATTAGCATAATTGGCAAAAATTATACCATCGTGGTTCCTTATTCCAGTGTAATAACAAATATTGTTTGCGCCACTGGAAACAAAAAAGGGACAGTGGGATTCTCAACTGCGGGTGCTATAGATGAGGACATTGAATTTCGAATTGTGCCATATTTACAGACACAAACTATATTCCCATATTTTCCAAGGGAAGTTTTGAGTGGGTTGGGATTTATCAGTTGTGGAAGACGGGGGTTCAGCATCATTCCATTCAAGGAGCTTTTCAGTGTGTATGATAAGATAGTCTGGGTAATGATAATGTGTTCTGTGTTCACCTTATCAATTTTTGTGAGACTGGCTCATATTTCGAATAGATCTGCATTTTCAGGCATTATTATAGCATTAACAAAGATTTTGCTCGAGCAAGGCGATAGCATATTTGACAAAAGAAAGTTGAGACTAGCCTCGGGACTTTTTATTTTAATGGGAATTATTTTGAGCAATGCATACAAAAATAATAACGTTTATAACATGATAGCCCCCAGAAATCCTATTCCATATGAATACATTAAGGAACTGGTTGAAGATAACTTCACATTGCTTACCAGGCTACATTCTGTGGAGGCTATGATAGTCTTGAGTACCAGCTCAGTCTTATCAAGCATGCTGAAACTTGGCGGGGGTGACTATGAAGTTGTGAGGGAGGAGCGATATGTTCTAGTAGGCTGAGATAGCCGTGAGTATGAGAGCAATTATTGACGCGCAATGTCCAACTCAGTCCTTCGCTTGTAAAAGATCTGCTGAATTGCGAGCAGCAATTGCTAGAAGCAAATTAAATTCTTCGGGGATTCTGCGAAATACTCTACTTCGGGGTCTTATTGCCTCCAGGATTGAGGAGGAATTTAAGAGGACCATTTTCCCTCTCGACTGGAGTGAATGGGGGTCAACAGATCGCACAATATTCTTAGAGAGGTTGGCACATAATATTTCCGGAACTTATCCCGACTCTCAAAAATATTTCGACGTTCTTGAAGAGTGCAAGAATGTGGCAATTATTCTACCGGAATATCTATGTCACGAGTACAAGAGAAACCTGACTCGCAGGAGAGACCGTAAAGATGTATTTGTTGGGAAGGAGGTTTATTCTGAGGTAGAATGGATGTTTTCACTGGGAGGGAGAGGTATGGTCTCAAAACAACTTATCAATCGCATCAAGGGGTCGTTCGAATCGGGCCACTGGAGTAAGTGGACCAAGCTGTTTTCCGCAAAAGAAAATATTAATTTGGGGAAAGGGAGCGGGCGTGTTGTAGCGGCAGGAATGGATGGGAACGTTGTTGTAATTTTCTGTGTTTGGATTTTCGGTGTGAGCGCGGCTGTCCTGAATTTCTGGTTAGAACCAGTTTTCAGAAAATTAAGATAAAGAGATGGTTAGCATTCCTTTCAGAAGTCATGACTTAATATAAGCTTAAATTTGTTGATCATAATATTTAAAATAATTTTATGGCATTACCATCTTTAAACGTTCAAGGTTATTTAAAAGGGCAGGCATTGAGCAACGGAGTTTCACTTCTGCAATATTGTTTGTAAGTTTTCTCTCACAAATCCTTGTATGTGTGGAGTACTGAAAAAGAGGGTTATGTTTAGTAAAGTGCAGAAGAATTGCTTTTATAAGATGATTACCGTAAAAGTGCTTGAAACTCTTTTATCCTTTGTCCAAAAAAACATTGTATAATAATATCTTTTATTCACGCAAATTGACAATGAGATATTTCCCACATCAATCCTGTACCAACTATACCCAATCCACACAGAGGATTTCAAGTTGTAAAATTCTAGAACTGCAAAATACTTCAAGTGAGGAACTTTATTTGTTAGGTTGTTTGCATTGTTCACATACGTATTGATGAGTTGAGTTGTTTGTTGTATCCTTTGAATTGCTTAACCTTGTGCTTTTGTAATGATGTTTTTTTTGGAATTGACGTAAGTAAATTTTAATCCGTGTATGCACTGTCCACACAAGGTTACATCAGATATATTTTTCATCTGTTTCAAACTGAAATAATTTTTTTTTGTAGAATCCGAAACAAAAAATTATTTACCATGACATTGGTTCAGGCGTCCTGGGTTGCCTTCACTTTGCTCACTCTAGTCTCAATAATTTCTGCACAAAATGAGATACGTATTAAGCCAGCATTTCCGATGAAAATCTCGAAACACCCAGACATAGAGAATCTTGACACCTACATTTCCGATTTTGATTCGCTTAACTGCCTCATCATTGTGGACAACCCTAACAGAGTCTCTTTCACGCAACTGGAGACCCCATTCATGTTGCGAAATGTTGCCACCTATTCCCTATTTGATACCGGTTCCCCGCCAGCTCCAATAAGAGGCCCGGATGGATTGCACTCCCGAAAGATTATGTCTCCTGACTACCCGCACTTTAAGTGTCCCTTGTCACCTTTGTTTAGCGATTTTGAAGTTTATGAGTACCAATTTTGCGTGCAGCTGAATCATACGCGTTATGATCATCGAGCAAAACCCAGAAACTGTAAGGTGCACGTGATTTTGCATTATCCAGCAATATTCGAAAAACTGAAATCGCGGACCGAAGACACGTATAATTTCTTATTTCCCTACTCACCAATACCTTCAGTTTATGCGTTCGTTCTAGACAAGACTAGCGATGAATATGAAGATTTGACGAGACCGAGAAATTTCCAGCGGTGGCCAATTTGTGAGCTCGTTGTTTTGGTCTTCGTTTGCACAAACGGAACTCTTAGTACACCCCTTCTACCGACGAACAAGGTCGAAAGTGTGGAGCTAATGCAATTCTGTCGAGAATACTGGTCTGGACTAAACAGTTATCGGACTTTTATTATCAACGAGGACATAAAAAATCTTGAAAAGTTACACGACTTAAGCATACCTCCAGCAAATTCCAACTTGATCTGGGAATTCGGGAAAAAATCTGGCGGAGACACAGCTTTTCATCACATGGAACGACAATTGCGAAAATGTGTTCCAAAAATCACGAATCAATCCTTTCACTCTCCGATTGAACTTGTTGGTCAGGGCTATGCACAAACTTGGTTGAGCATCATGGGTAACAATTACACTATTCAAGTCCCTCACCAAGGTCTTTATAAAAAGATCGTATGTGCGACAGGAGAATTGGCCTGGGTTACAGGTATGATAGAAGGAAATTTGGTGAAAGACGTGAAGCTTCACATTGCCCCATATTTGCAGACGCAGACCATATTTCCCTACTTTCCACGTGACGACTTGACCGGGTTGCGATTCCTCAGTTGTGGAAGGCGAGGACTCAGCTCGATTCCTTTGAGTGAGCTGGTTAGTGTGTATGATAACGTGATTTGGGCACTGATAATGTGCTCCATAACGGCACTGGGAATTTATATCAAAATGAGGAGCAAATTGGTTATATCAACAATTAATGGATTGGTCACCTCACTGAAGATTTTGTTGGAGCAAGGTGACCATTTGGTTAACAAAGCTGAAATTCGAGCTGCCTCCGGATTCTTCATTTTAATGGGAATCATTCTGAGCAATGCATACAAAAACAACAACGTGTATAACATGATAGCTCCACGGAAATCTATTCCCTATGAATACGCCAAGGATCTCATAACAGATAATTTCACCATGATCACCAGACTGCATTCTGTAGAACCCTTGGAAACTTTTACAAACTACTCATCATTATTCCACGAACTAAAAATGATTGAGGTACATTTTGAAATTGTCAGATTAAGTAAGTTCGTGTTGGTGGGGATATCAGAACTAGCTGCGTCCATGAGAGCAATCGTTAGTGCGCAGTGTCCACCGTCAATGCCATATACATGTCAGAAGTCTAATGAATTGCGAGTCACAATTTCCAACAGCAAGCTAAACTCCTCTCTTGTCCTGCAAAACACCAAACTGCAAGGATTAGTTGGATCAGCGATTGAGAAAGAATTCCAAAACGCTCCTTTCCCGCCAAACTGGGATGGAAATTATCTCGCACATATGAAGGAACCATTTTTGGAAGAACTGGCAAATAATATCTCTGGAGTATTCCCTGATTCCGAAAGATACTTTGGAATTCTCAAAGATTGCAAACATGTGGCAATAATTCTACCAGAATATTTGTGCCATCAATATTCGAGAAGGCTGGCTCGCAAGGATGATGTATTTGTGGGGAAGGAAATTTATTCGGAGGTGGAGTGGATGTTTTGGCTTTCTGGGAAGGAAATCTTGTCAAAACAGTTTATCAATCGGATCAAGTCAGCATACGAGTCCGGGCATTGGTTTAAGTGGACCAATCTATTTTCGGTGAAAGATGGATTCGTCAAAGGAGGTGGGGATGTAGTCGCAGCACGAATGGATGGGAATATCATTGTGATTTTCTTTGTCTGGGTATGTGGATTGGTCATCTCACTTTTCGATTTTGTATTAGAATTAGTTTCAATGTGTGCTTTTTCTCTTGTAGTTAATTTAAAAGATGTGCATTTCACTTCATCATGTTCTTCTTTTTTTCACATGTAAATCTATCTTTGGACCCTGGCTTTCACAAAACAAAAGTTGATTCTTTTGAGTAAAATATTTAGCAAAGGATTGGCAACATTTTCAGATAAAAATTATTATTTCAACATTAATACACTCTAAATAGAAGTATTCTGGGTTGCTGCCACTTTGCACAATATTCCTTGAAATAATAAATTTTACACATTTTGTTATTATTCAACAGTAAACTGGGTTTTTTTTCATGAAAATTTTCAAACCATCCAGATTTGGAGCATCTTTGCAATTGCATTTCAGGTGAAAGTTAGTAAATATTATTAATTACTCATTAGCTAATTTTAATCCAAATTTTCATAAGGTCCTTTCGTATAATTCATATCAATGTAATAAAAACAGCTAATGTAATGTGAATACATGTCTCTGGCACTCACAGGAGCCTGTCAATTCGAAGTTATTTCAGAAGTCTCAAAGACTGCTGATGTGTTTCAGTTATCCTACATCAATGTGTGCATTACCACAATATTTCATAATTGCGAGGGCAGCTTGTAAATCGAATCGACGGAGTGTATGAATGAGTCACAGGATTGTATACGAAGGCATTATCTATCAGAATTGGTGAGACAAGTTTGACATGGCATATCTTCTCAAGACAGTGCACGAGGAATATAATGCGCATACCCTCCGATGCAGAATTTCACGGGCTTTCTAACGGTACCACTTTTGTCGGGGATCGCTTGCTTCTTACGGCTACAGCCGGCATTATTTAGGAACCTATAAACTTTTCTTTATAAAAGAGGCATCATAGAACTGACAACCGTACATGAAAGTTATACCACGGTAGATAAGTTTGAGTGTTTTCTGTAACTTTGCTACTTCATATAAACCCCGTTTACCATTCAAGGGGAATTCTAAAAACATGTTACCAAATTTACA
>JAHZNF010004508.1:0-11501 GCA_027744215.1 Troglopedetes dispersus
TTTTTGCTCTTGTTCATAGTCCAGGCGTCGCCACACACTGATCTCCCCACGGTCGTTCATCTTATAAAAAATTACATTTCACACAATTATATTCATTTCCTGTATCCATAAATCAGAAATCAATTTAAATGTGAACTTATGGTCTAATTCATCCACTTCGTCACGAAGAACAAGTATACATGAATTAAATGAATAAACAATGCCTTTAATTCCGTTGCATTAAACCAAACTTGCTTCAAAACACAAAGCAAAAATGTACACATTGACAAAAAGAGAAAAAGATATACAAAAGGATATGACTGAGATAAAAAGCGACAACGGGGTAAAAATGTGTTACAATAATCGCTGTTGGCACTCACTTTATCTAGTGTGTGCACACACACCCACTTATGCCACATACGTTATGATTATTACTAGAGACAAAAAATGTGTATCTCCTTTTTTCCCACTGTGATGCTTTCTCGAGATCAAAAAAAGGGTTACGAAGAGCACCATTCTGCTTCATGTTTTTATTGCCACAATGAATAATTTTTTAAAAGCTACCATCCATCCTGGAATAATGGTCACAGAATGACCCTTGTTTTTTATAGTGTCTTCCTTGCAAAGGCTTAAAGGCAACAAAAATAGTGAAGAAGGTAGTAAATAAGGCAATAAGTCGGAGGAAAAGGATATTTTCCTTACTTTGAAGTGTCCCTTCTCATTCCCATCAACAACGAAGTAGGCCAAGTAGTTGGAAGCTATGGAGTCGGGAATCACATCTGAGCCGCGAGAAGAGCGGCCGCCCGCCAACGCGCTGCTTGTCACAATTCCCGGGGATTTGCTCACATCCTGGTCCGTCGCGAACACCGTTGCAACAATTGTCCCTTCTGGTACGTCCTCTCGCACTGTGGAGCAGAGAAGAAAAAGTTTAGTCATTTCGAGTTTAAAAAATCGGGCGATTTTTTCCCAACAAAATGGAAGGTGAAACTCATAAGTAAAACATTTTAAGATTTTTTCCATCTTCAATTTTGCTAATGGATCAGTTTGGGTATTCTATTCTCCAATGAGAAGAATATGGCTCATTTCATGAATGAAACCCGCAACACTTCTTTTACTTTTTTTCAAAAAATTATTCCCTTTTTCTATACAGCATCATCCTGATAGTTGTTTCGAATAAACTGACAAAACCTCCACCTTGCTTCTAACTAATATTCTCCAAGAAATGCGACGTTATGTAAATGAGGTTTCATTTCACTTCCTTGTGGCCAACTGACACATTACTTTGCTTCAAGTGAACCTTCTACAAAAATATATCAAGTTTTTTCTCTCCTTTTTAAAATAGTAGTATCCTTCATCCTGTCACAAAAAAATAAGTATGACAACTTCTCAGACCTCCACTTCCACCCTTACCCAGAGCAACTTGTTAACCGTATCCCCAAGTCCCATTTTCTATCAAAAGGAATTTAGCAGATGACATTAATAAAAAGGATACATGAAAATTACCTCTCAACTTTTTAACTTTTACAAAAAAAAATCTTCATTTCTTAGAAAACTCATTACTATCCACCATTCCTCTTACAATTTCATTTAAAAAATTCGAAACTGTCTCATCACAGCAATATGTCTCTCTAAAAAACCAGCATAAATTTTAATTCTGCATAACGTGTCCACAAAACTGTTCCATTTACTTTGCACAAATCATGCTACACCACCACCACGCTTACACTACATTGGCTACGAGGCCACTTCAAACAAAAAAATACTTCTTAAAAATATCTTTTAATGGAACATTTCTCATCAGCAATATCAACTCTCCAAAAAAAGCCGGAAGAACACTAGTGGTGGTGCACATGTACGAAACATCTCCACTTGAGGTTTTCTCTTGCTCATCTCATCTCTTTTTTTCCCTCCTTGTGGAAGTGGCAGTCCGTGTTCCTCCTCAGTTCACCTTTCTTTTTTCCTCCAGACAAATTAATATTCATAAGGGGACAGGAAGACAAAGTGGCTTGTTCCTTGCTTCCACACAGCACAGCCGTCAAGGAAAAAGAGCTTTCTTTCCAAGTGTGTGCCTGTTTTTCCTAACTAACACGAGCAAGTTTATATATTTTTTGAACCACTTGCCTTCTCTTTCACCTTTTTTTCCAAGAAAAAAAAAGAAGAAATCCTACTGCTGCCACTCTCTTTTCCAGGTGGCTTCAGGGTAGCCAAAAATAGATGAAGAGAAGGTAAGAAGGACGAAACAAGTTTTCTTTCACAACTCAAACTTATCATGTACAAATATGTATGTATGTATGTTTAGAGGAGACTGGGACTGGACTGGAACGGTGGTGTTGTGTGTGCAACTGTGTACATTATTCCAGAAAAGAAGCTGATCGAAAGTAAGTAAAGAAATTTTTTTTCCTTTCAGATGAAATAAAGTTTTGGTTCAGTTACGATACACACAACTTTATATTTGTTTTTTTTTCTTGTACGTTGTTTGGTTTACTAAGAAGTTTTCTTTTGGAAGGAAAAGTTCTTCCTTTTTTTGCCTCAAACAAGTTTCCTTTTAATTCGCGTGCATCAACATGGCTCCACACTCTTTGTAGTGATAATTAGCAAGAGCGTCATAATGTTTAAAAGAAACACCTCTGAAGTTACAATTTTTAAAATTACGAAACCCACTCATTTGCATATTATTGTCTTCCTTCAAGAAGAGGGTTGGGCCTTTTGGGTTCAAGGAAAATCTTTGTCCGACTTTTTCCATGCCTTTTTATTTACAAGTCTTTGAGGCGTTTGCAAAAAATATTGACCAAAACATTGCATATATAACCAAAACGAAGCTTATCTCTTCTACACTACACTACGAACACAAATAAATTTTTAAACGTGTCACGATGATGCTGCTTAAGTCTTCTTATACTTCCTGCTTCGAGTTCAATTACCGCGCAAAATCCTCCTGCCGCTACTGCAGTAGAAACATAAAAAAACGATTTCTCCAACGAAGAGAAAGCTGTATTTAAGCAGGTAGTATAAATAAAGAAGACTAGACCAGAATTACAAAATTTTCAATGCAACTCTCAAGGGTGCCATCAGCCATTTTGTTTTTTAGATACAAACAAGATAAACGCACATACAGTTTATATACACATCCTTTTTATAGTCTGGTGCACATCCTCGAGAAAACGAAACCATTTGTAGAATTGATTGATGTGCTATCTCAACTCAACGCGGACTCCTCACAAGCTACAATTTTCTTGCATAAAGGATGGCGCTCCTGCCTTCATTTGAATCAGTATCAAAAGAAAAATGCTGCTTTCTATGTAAAGTTAGGTGTGTTCTACAGAACTAGCTTTTCATTCCGTTTCAATTTAAGAACTTGAAGGATCACTTTTCATTTTCCTCTTATTAATTTTCTTTGCGGAGGTATCATATAAAAATGTGATTAACTGTTTCGCACAAACCTGATGAGAAGTAGTGACTCGTGTCAAATGCCACCGGACAGTCTGGTACGTTTAAAACCTGGATCACAACTGTGGCTGTGGACACCAAAAACGGTTTCTCAGCATCAGTGGCCACCACGTGCAGAACGTGCTCCGTTTGTTTCTGTAAAAATTAATTGGTATAAATTTCATCCACGTTCTGACAAAATACCAACTAAATCCTCAATGATGCGAATACCGATAAGGCAGCTCGCAATCTAATAGCATTTACAAGAATCCGTTTTGTCCTCGAACAAAAATTTTCTAAGCCTTACCTCGTAATCCAATTTATTGACCAGTGTAATCCAGCCATGATCCTGATTCACGGAGAAATGATGCATTGTGCTCGCATCATCCGCAGTCTTGCCTGTCGTCGCCAGAGAATATTTTTCCTTGATGTTATTGCTCTTATCTGAGTCGATTGCTCGGACTGCATAAAAAAAAGAAAAAAATAGATACTTTTAGTCCAGAAAAAAAGTAACAACAGATACGCATTTCACCTGTCGCAAAAACATATTTTTCCATCAATTCCTTTTCTACTTAACCAATTTACGGATGTCAGATCATGGCAGATATCTTTTCCTGACCATTCTTCAATTTTGTGTGCACGTGTCCACGTGTCCATACACACGTGCTGCATATATTTTTTTTCGAGAAAAAATGTTTTTTGAAGACAAGGTAGCAAATAAAAAAAAACGGTAATTGCACGTGACGGAACATGTTACGTGCAATCATCATAAAAAGGGAATTCCTTCCTTCGCTTCCTCCATTTCAGCGAGTGCATCAGTCGTGAAAGGAGAAGATAAAGTGAAATTGAAATAGACCCAACCATCCTCATCTCATCCGAAAAAATATGGAAGAATACAAAAAATACATGACAGATAAGTGTTGTGTCTGTAAGTACGCCTATGAATATTATTATTATTAGACGCAGACACTATATTTGTACATTTTTTTACCTTCCCTCTGAAAAAAACTATGCAGCTTCCACTTGTAATTTAAAGAACTAAAAATGAAGCTATTTTTACGTGTTCGGTTGCAAGACGGAGAAAAGGTTACCATAAAAAGAAGAAAAGTACGCAATAAAAAATAAAATACAAAATAATAAATTATTTTTATCCTTTTCATCTTCACAATTTTGGCTTTGTGTGTGTAATAATTTCCATATTGAGTGAGTACCTAAATACGCCACTCAATGGAACAATGTACCTATTTGAGAAGTTCTATTTTTGTTTCCCTATTCACGTTTTTTCAAGCGCTGATAACTAATTTAACTATACGCGCATTCCTCCTTTCAACAATATGGAAAATTGCAAGTGGAAAATTGTCTCGAAAGATCAGCATATGCCTTTCTCCATTCTTGGTTCATTAAGCGTAAAATCTTTCAAGCTTCTTTGTACACTTTCTCCACTTAAAAGTAAATCCTATAGGGTCCTTGGAGAATTACATTGAAGTTTTTTGTTGTCGTAAGGAATCTTCTTAGGTTGAGATGGAAAAAGTTTTTGTCATATTTCTACAAAAAATATAATTCCTCGTTTTACTTACCAGTGAAGAGTAGTGATCCTTCAGGGAAGTCCTCCGCTACTTTGATCCTGTACTCTGGCGATTGAAATACTGGCGGATGTTTCCTTCCAGAGAACTGCAGTTAAAAACAATACCAGGAAATAATAATAATGCGTCATCAGTCACAAAATGGTACACACTAAATATTTTAACAGAGATTTGTTCTCGTGCAACTCGCAGGAAATGCAGTCTCGGTTCAAAACCAAAAAATATAAAGGTCTGAAACACAAAAATTCATGATTTCCATCAGATTCAGCAAAATTGTTGGCGTGTCGATTCATTATCAAATCAATTAGTTTTAGATTTAGATAACCAGGAGTGGGTTGTTATCATATATATACAATAAGTTTATCAGTCACAACTTGCCCCTCGTTTCATTTCACATATGATCACTCAAATCTTCTCAAAGTCCCAAGAAAATTGAGACCATGAAGAACATGACAAGCAGGTAAGAAGGACATAAATCATTCACGAAGCATATTAAAGCCAGAACGAGAAAAAAAGATAAAGATAAGATTTCTTCAATATTTACTTTGAACACTTATTCTCCCTATCATAATGTTACATTACAAACCGTCCAAAAATATGCACCTGCTAGCCCTAACAAAATTATAGACACAATTGAAGCTCTCAAATAAATAAGAAAGCAGCCAAATCGTCTTTTCTTTGGTGCTTCCAACTTGCGCATTAAGCACAAAATTCATGTTTCGTTTCCTGCAAATACATAGATAAAGAAGCATTTTCCGAAGGAAGAAATGATATGATGAACAAGCAGGCGATGATGTTGATGTGTGAGGTAAAGCCTCCTAAAATGTTTTCCAGGCAAAACAATCTCCAGCCTGAACCACCTCCGCACACAGTGCACACTCAAAGCAGCATTTCTTTTTTCTTAGGAGAAAACTGGAAAATTATTAAACCCTTTTAATCCCTCTCCTTCTGCTTCTTCTCCATCTCTTGAAAAAAAAAACAAGAAAAGCGCACATCAGCAGTGCTCCACGTGGTACTTATTTAAGCACACGCAAAAAGAGGCTTAGAAAATCTACTTTTACTTTGTTTCGTTTTGCGCCTGCCAAAAATAATGATGACGACGAAGGAGTGAAAGACAAAAGACGTGTTTGTATTTAGCAACTTGTGTGCCCAACAAAAAAATAATATGTGTAAGACACTTAAAACTATAAGAACATTTCCTTTCTCAAGTTCTCCTCTTTTTTTCCTCTAGTCTTTTGTTTTTGCTCCAGTTTTTGTGCTCTTGTTTCACCAGCACATTGTACGTGTGTATGTAATTGTAGTATGGTACACTTTTTGTGAGGGAAAAGTGTTGTGTGCAGTTTGTGTCCATATTTCCCAGAAGGAACGAGAAGAAACTAAGTGGAGAAAATTGAACAAGACATGAAGAACAAAACCCTATTTGTTTTTGTTGTTTGATGTCTTCCGGTATATTTATGCTGCTTATGTATTTTTAATATAAGATCCCAAGAAATAAATAAAGCTTTTATTCCCGTTTCACAACTCATGTCAGAGCACTAAGAGAGTGTACTAAATATTACAAGTATGTTTTTGGAGCATTCTTCTCACCTCTGGAGCAAAATATGAAATACAAAGTTTGTCAGTCATATAGAAGTGCTGATATCACATTATTCTTTTCTTGACAGAGCAGTGGCTACTTTAATCTGACCAGGTTTTTTTAAACCCAAATTTATCTTCATTCCATACATAATTAATTTGTCATCTTGTTTTCCACGTGTTTCTTCACTTTCACACAGAATGGTTGAAACAAAGAAATATATCAAATTCAGCTGACACCATTTTCTCAACATTAGTCTTAAAGAGTCTTAAGAACTACCGGTTTTCAGAAGAAACATTTTATACACGGCAAAACTTTAAAAAAGGAGCATTGTCATTGTTGAAGTTGCTAATTACACCTTTTTACCTTACTTCTGAAAAATACCACGGAGGAAAATCCCGCTTTTAATAGTAGATGCACACAATTCCATCCGGTGCGCATGCCACACTTTCCCTTCATTGCATATCAAATTGGATTAAAAATAATTTAACTCATTTAAACCATACAACCTAACAATAAGGAAACCGCACGTCTACAGAAATAGCAGGACTTCCTTCCCGGTCTTCCATA
Source organism: Troglopedetes dispersus (assembly GCA_027744215.1). Classification (NCBI taxonomy): domain Eukaryota; kingdom Metazoa; phylum Arthropoda; class Collembola; order Entomobryomorpha; family Paronellidae; genus Troglopedetes; species Troglopedetes dispersus. The sequence continues at coordinate 7,135 of JAHZNF010004508.1, forward strand.
TTCCTTTTTCGAGAAGCACAAAGGATTTTTTATTAGGAAGCGGCCCATTTTCTACACTAACACATTTCTTCCCGTTTACTCATCCGACTTGTGCAAGAAATGTCTACAGATCAGCCGTATTGTGTTATGTAAATGAGCTGAAAGTCTCAGAGACATTTTATTAATTTAATTTTGCGAAAAGAAACAAACCCGGAAATATTCGGTTTTATTTCAAACCCAACTGCACACAAAGCATTTTACTTTTTAATAATCTTCATAATTGTTATGCACCATCACCGCGCTAATTTATTCTCGCCTTGTTCTTCCAACTGAGTACTCGCACATCCTTTCCCTTCCGCTTTCTTTCACTATTGTTTTTTGCACTTGTCTGCCACTTTGTTTCATTCAAATAAAAGAACAGGATAAGCGCATAGGTTCCTGTCTTTTTCCGGTGTTCCATATTTTTTAATTTTTGCTCCATTTGCGCTTTTTTAAATACTCCCCACATTATTATTATTTTTTGCAACAAAGAATATATTTTCATTAAACCAGAAACATCATCTCCTTTTTTTCCTTTCACGTCCCTTTTATTACATTATCTGTCCATATTATTAAAACACACACGACACGCACGTGTGCAATCTGTTTTATATATTGTTCTGAAGAGAAGAGCAACCATTTAATTAATGCTTTTACACATGTGATCTTGGATATAAGCGATCCCATTATTTTTATTTTTTTTCCTCCGTCCAGCCTTTTAAGAATTTCCACGCTCCACTTGCTCCATCCGAAGATGCGGAAGTGAAAAGATGCAGACACAAAAAGCGTGCATCACACCATTAAATACCATCGCTCCACCACCATTTCGCCAGACAGACAGACAAGCAAAAAAAACGAACCTTGGGCCAACTAAGTAAATTAAAGACGTACAAAATATCTGCAGTGATGTTGCTGCACCAACACTTTACGTACCTATATCTCGCTTCAACCCATTCCTCTCATATTGAAGTCATTATTATTATTTGCACAGGAGCCGTTCTGAGATTAAGAATGTTGTTGTTTTTTGTTCCACACTCATTCCTATTTTGTTTCCTTGTCTGAGCTTTGGTGGAAGATGAAGCCATAAAAAATGGCTCCCAAAACAAAACCTAAAAAATCTATCTCGCTCCACGAATCTCTGTATGTGAATATTGTTCTTTCTTTGAAAGAAAAACACATAAAGAAGATTTCTGCTCATTCGTGTACTACTAATGGCCCCAAATTGTGTCTTCTTGTCAGAACCATGTGTGTACAATGTGTGTGTCTGGATTTTACTCTGGAGAGAGGCAAAAAAAGCAATATTCATCTTTGGCCATGAAGAATAAAACTTTGTTGGATGCTGCGGCACAACGAAAATTACAATATTAGTCTTTCTTCCTTAATACAATCTTCTATTGTACCTATTACGAGCAATAATTAATGCACCATGTAGAGAACGTGTGTGTGCAAAAAATAGCACGAGTGAGAGAACAATCTATTCTGCTTATATTTGTTTGCTTGCTCTTTTTTCCTACACAGTGATGTGCTTACCTGAAAGACACGAACCATAACTTGCGACGTGGCCACACTCATTCCATCCCCACTCTCGGCCCAAATTACCACCTGGATAAGCAAAGAGAAAGAAAAAAAACACAACCATTATTAAGATATACGCACATGCATGTAGGTAAAAACCATATTTATGCACATACAATATTAAACTTTCTTGCTGCTGAAAAAAAACATTTTTATTAAATGAACGGGACTTTGCTGGAGGTGTTAGCAAGAAAACTAACTTGGGAAAAGTGGAGCACCAAAAATAAATGTTCATTGTCTTTAAGATTAACGCGTCTCACTGTTCACCTAAAAATTGTGTGCAGTTCATCTTTCCCTCTCTCTCTCTCTTCCTTCCGACATGAGTAAATAAATGCGCATGGAAGATAATGGGGAAAGCAGGAGAAAACTTTTTTATGGAGTCATGTCTCTTTCTAGGTATATTTATTAGCAAAGTACCATCTTCATTACTTTCACTTTCCTCCAAAAGCACACAAAACACCATGAATGTGGAACATATTTGGTATAATAATAACAAAATAGGAAACTAGTTGAATGTACACTTAAAAAAGGAAAATATACTAAAACAATGTAATGCACACAACTGTGCTACGCAAGAGACGTAAAGACAAATTATCATGATTATTTCATGAACACGAGGCATAATAGAAGGGCAAAACTTGCATTTATTTAATGTAATGCACACAACTGTGCTACGCAAGAGACGTAAAGACAAATTATCATGATTATTTCATGAACACGAGGCATAATAGAAGGGCAAAACTTGCATTTTTTGCTTTAATTTATCTACTCAAGTCAACCTGACACAATGTCCAAAATAAGGAATTCAAGGAAAGTCTAATATGTATGTTCCACTCTTGTTTTTAAATTGTGCAATATTAAGGTCCTTAATAATGCACCATTGCACACTAGTTCAGTTATTAATTAATTGGTGGAGCCATAAACAAGCTTACCAGAACGTGTTCATAATTTTCCCCTCATTTTGGGACAGCTTAAGAGTTTGCATGCATTCCTCATTTTTGTTTAATATTCTTATCGGTTTGCACAACAAACTCTGCATATCTGGTACCAATCCAATTTTACCAGTCAGTGATTACACGTTCTCTAAAAAATTTTTTGCGTCCATTTCTTAATTGCCTTTTTTTCCTTGCCACAGAAAAAAAAATTTATTCAGTGAGTCACGTTAAGCTACTTATCCTCCATGTACCATGAACAGCTCAGATAATTACTCCGTGAAGGTAATTCTAAATGCATTTTGTGTGCTCCACGTTGCACACATTCTGCACATAAGAATCCCAACCAAATGCATTATACCCTCACAAACAAGCTATAATTACTGGTCATGCACATATGTGGCCATTCCAGATTAAGTAATTTGCAACGACCACTCAAGTCCTTCACTCACAATCCGGTTTTTTTTTGTAAAAAAAAACCAGAATTTTAACTCCGTAACTTCTCCTCTAAAAAAGGAGAAAGTAATTTCTACCAAATATTTTTCCTTTTCTTCTCTTGACTCCTGACTACCTATCATCATCCCAGCACACACAAAACATTTTTTATGGAGCAAACTCTCCTCTCGTACCTCTCTTTGAGCACAGAACAACAACGGGACTTAATGTTGCATGAAGGCGAAATTGCTTGTCCATGAAAACCACCATTTGCCCCTTTCTTTCTCTACATAGAAGACAAACTATTTTTGCCGTAAAACAGACCGGAGCAAAGCAACACAGGATTTTTTGCTTACTCACTTTCTCCTTTTATGCCTGCTGGCTTCAAACAACCAACAATATATTTCTCTTTTGTGTGTGCGTGTGTGTACATAGTACTTACTTGGTTGAGAAAAGTTTTATTTATTCTTCACTGCTTCCTTTCACTTTTCTTAAAGCAAAGCAAAAACTTGAATTGAGGACAAAAACTAGGAATGCAAAGACCAAGTCCACACAAGACGACGATTGGATATTATTTGGTCATCATTGTATACCATTATACACCATTACTTGACTCCATCAAAAGAATGCACTAAATACCAAACAAATCGATAACATTATAAGGCTCGGCTTTAAAAATGCTCCACAAAGTCAAGCAAATAGTACCACCATTTGATTTTGGCAAAACAAAAAGGAGACTCCATCAAACTGCTGCACAAGATATGGAAAAACTTTTTTGTTTGCTCTACTTTTCTCCTTCTGTGATTTGATTTTTTGGGGCAAAAAAAAAAGAGAAATAGACTGAAGTGGAATATATTTCGATTTTGTTGCGGTGCTCCACCCTCCCTGGAGAAAATGACTGGGGAAAATAGAAGCTTTTTTCTTACAGTGTGCTTATCCTCATCCTCCTGGTCCAATCTGGCCTTGATGAGCAAATTCCCCTGATGATCCACTTGGAAGAACTCATCGTTGGAGCTCACCACGCGGAACTTGGGCTCCTCAATGTTGCTCACACGGAACGTGGTGATGACGGAGCCAATTGGAGCATCCTAAAATGGGTAAAAGTATGCAAAATATATATTTGAGATTGTTTTAATAAATTGAATATGGACGACACCGGTTAAGAAAGCATGTCAGATTATTGTCAGCAGTCATTTTTCAGCTTCATTAACTCAAAAAAATACTTAACACAATACTATGCTACACATAGTGTCTCGCACTAAAAACAATGCATATATTTTTGTGACTCACCTCCTTCACAAAGAAGGTCGCATTCTGTGGATGGATTTCAGGGCTGAGCACCCCATCTGGCAAGAGAACCACAGTAACCGGAACGTACGAGTGAAGTCCTCCTTCGTTGCAAATTAC
>JAHZNF010004509.1:0-10261 GCA_027744215.1 Troglopedetes dispersus
CTAATTACCACAATTACTTTCATCATGTCATTTTCGAATTAAAACAAAACCCAAAGTGATTGTGTCTTTTTTTATGCATTATAGTCGACTCTATACCAACATGATAAGTTTCTACTTGGCTACCACAAATTTCCATTTGTTTTCTCCACTGAAGTGACTTCGCACGTGCCAAGTCATCAAAATAGTTCCCTCTGGAAAAAAAAATCTACAACAGCACCACAACTCTTGAGATATTCGTGGCTGAAACAGAAGAAGAAAAAAAAGTACCAAAAAATGAAAACTACATAAGTGGTGACGATAATGCTCGTGTATTGCTGTAGAAAATTAAGTAGTATGAAAATGGTGTGCCAAACAACGTGTGTATCATCATCATCCTTCTTCTCGCATCATACATAATATCATCTTTATATTATTTTTCCCCCTACTCGTTTTATTTTCTTGATGATACATAATGTTGGAGTGTTGTGTGCACGGTGCACGATAATAATATTTATAATGATGGTCATCATCAGCGTCATTATCCACCATGATTGCCAGCGTACGCATACTTCCACTCTTTATTTTTCCTTCTTCCACTATTACACACCGAAAAGAGGCACTTATTTGCGTTGTAATAATCATCAGCCTTTTTTTTTACAAAGAACTTACCATGATTGAATCAAGGAAAGTTACAATTTTTGAATTAGACGGAAAGAGCCAATCCCTACTATTAACTAACACACACGACAGAGCGGTAGTAAGTCAAGATAATGCCCAGTCATATCATCACGTAACATGCATCCAGGTAAAGTGAGTAGTCATAACAGAAGAGAAAAAAAAACAACTTTTCTTGAACAAAAAAAACATTGTCTCACGTAAAGTACGTAACGAGTAAGTTGATTCCAGTCACTCTATTTGTTTCCTTTTTTTCTCTTATTGCGCTACTAACTTTGTTGGCATTACCGCACGACGACCGCAACAATGATAGTGGTAAAGTGTGGTACGAGTTGAAAATTACAGGTTTCCCTACCCTAATTCCTTCTTTCTCTCTTTCATTTGCTTTTTTTATGCAATGCAGCAGCAGCACTACTTCTACAAGTAACAGAAAATGAGGCTGGATGTATAACTTAAGTGGTATTAAAATCCACATATTTTTTTCCCATTTTCACCCTTCTAATCCAAATTGGGTAATAACTACAATAATATAAATTAAAGTGGAAAGACTTGCGGAATGGAAAGTGAGAGTGTGTGGTAACAATTGAATGCTCCTTGTTTTTACCAGGGTTTGGTCAAATTACAACCATGTTTGTTTGCAGTAGGCAAGATTGCTAATCAAGGACTTCAATAATTTAAGTTCATTGTTTGAATGTTTGTTTGTGTAGAGTTGCTAAACATTTACAAGGAAAGAGGGAGAGAGAGGGTCAATTATCTCTGGATTTGCAAAGTAAATTGTGGAGCACTTGCACTAAAAAGCGGCTTAGTGGCGGCTCATAGGGAAGCCTCTTGTGTTCCAATTATTGTTATACCTTGTTTTCGCTTTGTTGCATGAGAGCATTAAAAAAGCTTTTGGCAGTTGTGTGAAAGCACGTAGCAAGCAAAAATCACTTTTTTATTTGACAACTTACAGGACTTGTAGCTCTTCCATGTACTCCCACGAATCGTCTTCAATCCTCCCGATTTCATTGCGACTTAGATTCAGCGAGTCCAAAGAGCGGAGACCGTACAGCCACCTTTTCTCGATCATTCTTATATTATTTCCATCCAAGTACCTATCCAGGGAAAAAAATGTGAGCAAAGATGAGATCATCAGTATTGTTAGTCTGCTCTGATTTGATTATGTGATTTTAACAACACCTTATTCCACTCCATTTTTTTAAATCATATTTATTTGAAACACGTTTTCGCCGGTTTCCTTTTCCAGTGAATTTTCCGAAATTATACTTTGTTTTTAACAAAATGAGAAAAACAATAAATTCATTTTATTTATGTGAGTTATATTCCTCGATTTAATATCATCCGCCATTATTCGGCCTTTCTGCTTGAATGACAGATCTGTGAATAGCTAATGCAAGCCGGTGGCAGTGCAAGAAACTGGTAATTGGAGAAGAAAGGCGGATACATAGATTTCCATTATGTTTCTCATACCTGCAGTATTACTTTCATGCTGTGGAAAGTTGCAAACAAGCGGGATTAACAATCCACATAAAATCTTGTCACGTTGCATTTCGCCCTAAAGTCTGCGATTCATTATAATTTTTTACCCATCAAAAAGAACTTCTTCAAGGTATCTCCCATTGCAAAATAAAAATCAGTTCAGCCTGAAGATATGTTATGAAAAACTCATTTAATTTCAACCTGTCAAAATGGCAACGAAGCGTAACCCTTTTAAAATCATAATACATTTTTTTACTCCGGTGGATTATTCCATATCAAAAGTTTATTATGGATCCTTTCCTAATTTAATTATCTGTGATGTTAAAAAAATCAACTTTTGGACAAGAGTAAAAGAGATGCACAAATTTTATATGGTAAGTATATAAGCACCTAACATCCGAAGTGAGAATGAACTCCTCGAAGGCTTTCGGGAAACGCACAAATCGAAAACAAAACTTCGTCAGAGCGAAAATCCAACCTCCTGCTGGCGAACAAGGGAAAGAAGTATTTCTAACGAACCAGGAATGCCACGGGCAAAAATGGTGCTAATTAGTGACTTTGTAAGATACGCATAGCTTGCACCGACCAAAAAATATGGAATATCTTAGCTGTAGTGCTTTTAATATGTAAATCGTATTCTACAATGCGCACTACTACACCGGACCTGCCACTTCTCCGTTTCAGAACTTCGTCAGCATCTCCTCGTCATCGTCACTCTGATAAGTCTTCTTTTTATTCATCCCAAGCACATTTTTATGCATTTTAATTTCTCTACCACTTTTCAAACTGCTGGTATAACTCTTCATAATTGCGAATCAAAAAAATGCATACGAAACAAGTTGTGGTTTAAACAAGGATGCCTTTCTGATCACCATATAATGCTCACGGCATCCAATAAAACATTGGAAAACACCCTGTCCGAAATTGAAGACAGCTACCTCAACTAAAAACAACAGTGTTCGCAGTTTTTGTTTTTTACCATGAACAAAAAGCACTTTCAATTTTTTTGTTAACACACACAAGAAATGAACTGAATTCATCGTATATTTTAATATTCATGGTATAATCCTATATTTTTGTCTTTTAATGGTCATCATGGTAGTACCTTAAATTTTTAATGTGCAAAATCTCTCAAGATGTCAATGATTAATCCGCAAAAATTTTATTTTTACATGCCTGCATCTCATCAAAATGGTTAATGAAAATTTATGGGTGAACTGTGGTTGCTGTCATGTAATCCAAGTGACGGTTGGACATCCCTTGCCCCAAAGTAACATTTATAGACAAGTGGTGTCCAGTCAACAAGCTGCTACGTAAAAAACCGTCTATATAATGTACGGCATCCGGATTAATTTTTCTTATGCACATATATGAGTCTAATCTACACTAGTTAAGCTCATCAGGTTTGCATAACGCTTCACGTACTTTAATCAAAACTTTTTTTTGTCTTGGTAATGAAAAGGTGGGAATCGTACTGGCTACTGTGGAGACAATTAAAACTACATGATACACATAGTAACACTGGATTAAAACAACCAGGATTTTGGCTTGTTTTTTTAATTGTAAAAGTAATAAAGTGATACGCGCCTAACGAGACTAATTACTAGTTAAGACTTTGCAAATTTTTAACAAACCCAGTCAGATTTTAAAAAGTACGATCCAATCTTGTTTTTTCATTTGAGATACCAACTTTGTTAGACAATTGCAGTTCGGACCGCTCAATATACGTACCTTCCGGAGAAAGATTGCGAATGCAAAAGTTTCCCAGAGCTCTCCAAAAAAATACTATACACTATTCTGTAGTCTCCCTCAAAATTGCATAATTTGAAGCAGTAAAATAAACGCACCTGCTTTGACCCTCCGTGGAGTACCTAATTGCGGCCAGTATTTACCACCCACCAAGTTAAATTACTCCATTCCGCGACTCAACATTTTTTGCAATTTCTTTTCTAAAAGAGTCGGTGAGAAAGGGATGCGTATAAAATTAGATTTGACACTCAATCCTAAAGCGTTCTCAACAAACTGATGAAATTCAAATTGAATTTTGTTTCAATTTTCCACGCTCCTCACACAACGTCACAGGCGCAACATGAACTTTTTAAAAAACAACGCATAAATTACCTGAAGAAGTCATGCATCAATATTTATGATGGATCAGACGATACAAAAAAATTGTAATGGGTTTATAATATATTTGCAAATTAGACAGGGATGTCTTGCTCACACAACTTGTTCAAAACTCTCAAGTGGGACTGTTTTTCAGTACAGAAAATGGTGGCAGAATGGTGTAGGCAATCTTCGTACAAATGTTAATGTTCCACCGTGACGAAAAACAAGACATAACAGAGGTCGCAATCACATGTAGCATGCGGAATAATATGAAAATGCCAACGAGTGCAAGTCGTAAGTAAAATTGAAGGTTTCTTTTATAGTTTTCCATTTTCTTTTAAAAGCGTAGCCAACGAGTAACCAGGTTTTCTTGATGCAGCTTCAAACATACCACAACTTCCTTTTGCGATCCGAGGACACGCAAAAAATATTCTGTCGGAAGGACAGCCGACCGAGAACCACTAGTAAAATTGTATCAAGAAGAAGATGGGTGTGCTAAAATAAGGTTATCGGTACTAATGGTAACTACGTCTTCTATGAGTATACCTATTGCAGCATCTAAAAGTTTTCTCCTCTCCAAAAACCACCGCATCGTCTGTAAAAAAAACTACCCAAGATGAAGAAGAAGAAAAAAAAAACTTACAAGTGTTGAATTTTCTCCAGTCCATAAAACGCCGCATCAGACAGGTTGGCCATATGGTTTCTTCGCAAATTGAGAATGTGGAGACGTTTGAGTTCTTGAAATCTCAAGCTATCCATCGTCTCCAATTTGTTCCGGCTCAAGTCTCTGCAGAGAGGAAAGAGACACACACTTTGTAGCAGAGTTTACATGCAAATGAGCTCACTCTCGGGTACAGAAATTTGATGTTGATCATGATGTCTACATTGTGGAAAATGTCGGAGGCAGGAGGAGATACCACAACAAAAATCTAATTGTTGTTACATATATGCCCCAGCCGAACTTTATGCGCATTTTACTACTAATTGTAAACACATAAAATGAGTTTCGGAAATGCCTAAGGTTTCCGCACCACATACATCCTATTTTCTTATGGTTGGGTAGACATTTTCTTTTTGCATCTCTAACACACCAATAATACTGTAAATTTGTGACTGCTCAACTTACAAGTTTTCCAGGTTCTTGAGCGGAGAAAACAGATCTTTTGGAAGCGTCCTAATTTTATTTCTTGGCAATGAGAGTTCTTGTAAATAATGGAGTCCTGCGAAGCACCCAGGTTCCAAGGTTTCAATTTGATTAGCCCCGAGATTTCTGTGGAGGAAATAAAAACACAATGATATTATTGTTACACCCACAACGGATCTTTCTTGCGTGGAAAAGAAGTTATGTAAATAAAAATTCAAGACGTGAGTTTCTCCTCAAATATTTGCATATCATGTTTGCCAGCGTAAATTGACATTGTGTAACCTTTGGAGTGAAGAATTGGAGCAAGATTTATGTATTCAGGAGACATATATTTTCCCCATGCTTGTTATTTTTATTACTATATGTGATATTATTGCAAAATTGCTCTGCTCCCATTCATTTTTATGAGTTTTATATTGCACGACAAGGATCTGCAATTTTTACGGTTCCTTCAATCTCCTTAAATTCACTTCATCTCTGGTGGAATTGAAGAGCAAATATGAGATTTTTTATAGCAATCTGTCGCAAAAGGTGTTCCAAATAAGATTCGTTTTTTTTCTATTTCTTAAAAAGCATATATAAACAGCTTTCCTTACAAGTAATCAAATTTTATGAAAAGCATGGAACGTGGGAGCGCGTCTCTGGTATTGACAGTTACTTAACATTTGATGAGACGAACCCAGTCGATGAAAATGTAGTGTGGAGAGTCAAGCACCACACCACCGCTGACAACTTTTTTTTCTGGGATGGCTCAACCGTGTGTGTACCTGCTTTGAACTGACACGAAGTTCGACAGCATGTTTTCCTGGAAACTTTTCTCATCGCAACATTATTATTATTATTATTATTATTACGTTCAGGTTTCATATTCATCTTAGATATTCACATCAGAATATATTTTTTTATTGACTTGGCTGTCTCGCGAAACAAGTTGAAGGATTTCCTTAATAACCTTTCATACAAGTTGGGTACACTTTTATGAATAATATTGTGATTGTCCAATTCAGGCAATAATATTCAGTAAAAAAAAGCACTTTGCATGCCTCCGATTTTATGAGCTGATTTCGGATTCCCTTTTATTGTGACTAATGAACCTTCCAGTTTAAAAAATAGGTGCTTCCGCTTCATTATCCGTTTGTTGCTCCAGCCATTCATCCAAGTAATAGCTCACACTTCCGTAAGTAATAATAATCCTGTTTACTATGAATTCTCCGTGTATATTTTCAACAGCAGTATTTGGAAACAAGGTTTCTTTTTTGGATGAATGCTTACTTTTAACAACTCTGATGTGTGTGTGTGTTACATAAACTTAAAAAATATATGAGTGAGCTAATGATATCAGGCAAAAAGAAGGCCATAAATGACAACGGTGAAAATTTATCGTTATTTTCATACATCCCTACATCCTCCCCATTGTAGGGAGTGAACACATTTTCCAGGCTTCGTGTTTTCGTCAAAACAATTGCAAACGTGCTTTGTGCACAGTCTTCATTAACCATTTTACCAGGAACACCAAAAATAACAATAATATACAAGTATGTAATGTCAAACACTTTCGTACTTATGCTTTCGTGTCTACATTGTTTAGAAACTTTTTTTGTCAAATGATATGATCGGAAGGAAAAGGGAAACTCTGAGAAACAAAAAAAATGAATGCTGAGTTCTGCTCTCATTTTTTTTTGGAAGGATGGCTTACATATTGTGCAGAGTTGAGTTCGGTGGGAAGGAGTGGTTGCTGAGAAATTCGATCCGATTCCGGCTGAGATCCAGTTTACGAAGGGATTTGAAACGACTCAACTGGCTAGCCTCCACGGAGCTAATCATGTTGCGAGACCTACAAAAAAAGCACATTCCATCATTATGTATATGAGCACCAAAAAAAAACAATAATAATACGAGAAGAGCATGGAATACGTAACAAAGTTTTGTCAAAGCGTCACAGTCTTAACAATAATGAAGGAAAATATGGTGAAAAAAAAACGTGTTACAAAACATTTGCTGAACAAGTGATTCTCATTCAAACAAGCGTATACAAAGTGGTTAACCAACGAAAAAAAAACTTTTTGACCATAAAAACAAGAAAAAAAGTAATAAATTTTCTCCTTCAGCCCAACATGTGTTGAAAACACGCGTGAGCAAAAAAAAATTTTCTCTTCAGAAATTTCTGAACTTGTCATTGAAGTATAAATAGCTTGTATTCCATCGACGTTTCTCGATGAACCCATTAAAAAGCAAAGTTAATAACAAAGAGGAACTAAAAACCTTGTTAATTGGATTTTCTCTTGGAGCGGAATTTTCATTTGTCATCATCACACATACGCGACATTCAAAAAAAAATATTGAAAGAGACAACTAACAAGGTCTTCATAACTCGGGAAAGAATTTGTCAGGGAAAGCGAAACAAGGGAAGCACTCCAGGCAAGGCGAATAAATTAGTTTGTCGACATTAAAAAAATTCCTGAAAAACACTTACAAGCTGAGCTGAACCAAATCATCCAGTCCATTTGCTGATGGAATGCTGGTGAGATTATTGAAATCCAAGGACCTGAAGAGAACAAACAAACAACCCGCATTCATTCATTTTTGATCTCGCTCAAGTAAAAAAACAAACAAATATTCACTAATTTCCGTTTCCGCATTTCTCAAGTTCGTTGCTTTTATTTTTGTATTCGCCAAAGTTGAAAAACCTTTTTATTCCTCGTGTGGAGGATTGATGCGGAGTATCTAGCACGGTAAAAATGGATACAATCATGGAGGAATTTTTGTGACCGTTCGGTACACTCCATCATTCCCCAACTTTTTACTGCTGCCTCTCATGTCATAGGAGAAAACAAATTGGGAGAAATTTATTTGAAATGGAGAGAGAGATCCACCCAGGAAAAAAAAAGATCCATAGAGCATGGAAGAGTAATATTTTAAGTCTGATGAGACAAGCAGTCTACGCAGAATTTTCTAATAAAAAAAACTAGGCTCAGAGCGGAAATAAAGACTCACGGGAAAGAGTGGGAAAGTGAGAGCATCTAAAACGTCATTAAACTGGCTGAACTGATCGATAAAGCCAATAACAAACAGAGAAGAGGACACACACACAGACTCAAGCTACTCTTTCTCTCTCGCTCTCCATCACTTCGAATACATATTTTTGTCGCATACGCTACCGTACGCAGAGAACTGGAGATTGAGTGTGTGGAGGAGTGTGGTGGACGTGTTGGAGGAGAAAGCGAAGAGTAAAAACGGAAAAGAATAAAAAAATCTATTTATATACATAGCAATAATAAATGTTGAAATGCACATTGACGCAGTTTTAACGACTTCTCCAACTCTCCCTCTTTACTTTCCTTGAGAGAAGAAAGCTGGAAATTTTGCAGTGTGTGACAGACAAAGTTCCTCCTTTTTTTCCTCTTTTCTCTTGTTCCTTCCCTCCCCCGAAATTTACACAGAGACACGGAATTCTCGGCTCTCGTATCTACCATAACATTAATGACTCAAGGAAACATTTATCTGCTTAATGGATTTTTGTGGCTGTTTGGTTGCTCGAGCATGTAGACTTTTTGTGTGTGTACCTCTGCAAAAAACAGAAAAGGTCCATCCATTTGAACAGGGAGCTCGTGGTGTGTTACTCAAGAAAGCTAATAAAATATCAGCGAGCAAGCGACAACGACGAAGATATGATCGTAATGTAAAATGTGAGCAGTGCGACACGCTTCGTTTCCAGCATAGCACCCTACGCTCAACTTCTTGTCATGCACTAAATATATATACATAAATGACACCCGCCTTTTCTAAAACTTAATATATGTAGCAGTAGTTGCATACATGCATATTATTACCAAGATATATTTTCTCCTAATTTAGTAGTCTTTTTTTCGGTTTCCCGTGTGGTATGCAATTATTTCTTCCTCGAGTTATAATTTGCGAAAAAAAAACACACAACTACTATCTTCCACATGGACACTTTGCTCACTGTCGTGAGAGTTAAATAACGAGCATAATAATTTCCGAGTTTTTGTTCCACTAACTTGATAATAGCAGAGGTGAAGTCATTCATGACAACAACATTTCCCCCAGAACATATTTCCTGGACTTCCCTTATCCCAGATCTCTCATTTCAGTTAAATGAAAATATTCTGTACAGGAGTGCCAATACACGTGTGTGTGTGCAGGAACAAAGGCTGTCCGCAACGCAAAAAAAATCGTCCAAAAGTATGAAACGTGCTTTCCTTCCCAAATATTTAATAAATTCTTAGTCATTGCTCGATAAAAGCAGAACCTAATGGGTAGGAATGGCGTGTGTACACGTGAAAGTTGATTGGATTAAAAGTAGTCGATCACAATTCCCGTGATAGATTGGCTGGTAAGTACAACATGTGGTTATGTATGTCTTGCAATTATTTAAGCGATTAGCTCGCTGTTTACTTGCTTACATGAAAGCCCCAGAGTCCCTCATGAAACACTCCAACGGACGGACCACTTTTATAAAGGTAAATAAACTAAATTTTGCCGTGGATTTTCCATTACATCCGCGGGACAAGGCTTTTATCTCCACCAAAAAAATACTCAATACAAATACTGGAACGTGCTTGTGCGACGTAAACAAGTGTCCACAGAGAGTGAGTGCGCGCGTCACCGTGAAGTGCTTTACAAGCAATATTGCGCCAACAGGAATTCGCCGAAAGCTTGCCTAGCTACTCATGTCCACCAACCAAGCTTTTTCATTTTCTTTTTTAGAATTCTTAGAAATATGCTCCATCATTCCAGCCCACAATTTTTCATATTTACAGTGAAATCGCGTTATAAGAATATCGGATATAAGAATAATCGCGCTATAAGAATAGGACCAATTCCCCCCGAGACTTATAGCATGTCAATTTACCC
>JAHZNF010004510.1:0-14516 GCA_027744215.1 Troglopedetes dispersus
CATACATTCATATTACTCGGAAAAAATATCAGCGCACCATGCTGCTCTTTTTTATACCCTTCTCATTATAATCGCAAAACTCTATGTTACGCACACAACGCACTTTTGCTTACGCTTTGCCCGTGGTATTTTCGTATTATCTAAAAATGGTAAAAAATATTGTGCATGTGTAGCAGTGGTTATGTGGAGAGGCAAAAGAACAGAATAATAATACTGCACAAACAGACGCAGTGGCAGTGGCATAGAGAAGCATTTGTGTAGCACTGGCAGTCGCATTTCGTCGAAATAAAAAAAACTTGCGATTGCGTATCCCTCCTTCACTATACTTCTCTCGTCTTTCTCTCTTCATTCTCGTCTAGTCGGATTATTTTATCAACTTTTGCAGTGTGCCACAGTGCCATGAAGATGATGATGCATTCCCGAAGCCAGTGAGCAAGGCCGAGAAGAAGGAGAGAAAGAGTAACATAGCACGCATTGCTGAACTTACAGTAACACTCTCAAAGACTACACACACTTTGGTATAAAAAAAAGTAAAAGTACGTTGACTGAGAGTATAGTGGCAGTGCCGTGTGGAAGGATGTGTAGAGTCGCAGTTGTAACATCAGTTTTACTTCTGCATGCACCACAAAAACGTCATACTAATAATCTATTCTAGGAGAGCTATATTTAACTATGTATACGTGTAAACTTGTATATATCTGCTTCAGTAACATGTCGCCGTACGTATCTCAACATTTTTCCTCATGTACTAACTTCTTAGCGTCTTTCGTTTATTTTGCACACACCAGCGAAAAAAAAAATCCACCATGGAGCGGCTCAACCTTAGGCGTAATATTAGGGAATAGGAGGAATCAAGCATTATTATTATAGCACCACTAAATGGCAGTGCCATACGCATATAAAAAAATATATACGCAGAATGCGTACATTCCTTCCGAACGCACACAAACACATACTACACGCGTGTCGATAGGCTCAGCGAGTAGGAATGCCAATGACCTTTTTGATTGATCAGAAAGAGAAAGAGGAAGGAAAAGCCTGCTTTTATTTTATGAAACGCAGAAGAAGACGAAACGGAGGAAGGAGCAGAGATATCGTAGGAACTCTGTAACAGTAGCAGCCGTGCCAGCACTTATTGTAAGAACGCACTTTAATGTCTTCTCCTTGCCGGTGTAGCAAAACGGTAGGCAAAGCAAAGAATGGCAATGATCATCTTCATCGTTGTTGTGACTGTGATGTGTTTTAGCAAACAGGAGTGGAGTAGAAAGGCATTAACCAAACAACTTTTTTTAAAAAGTGAAACGTGTGCTGTATGGGTTTAAGCACTCATGTTGTGCATAAAATGTTGTAAAGCAGGGCACACAAACAAATTTTTAAATCCAGGAAAAAAATAATCATCACTCAGCATGCACAGTAGAGACTAAGAGAGCTCAAGCCTATATCGTTACATTAATAATATTACTTCTTATGATCATTCCTATTATCGTCTTGATGTTGTTGACAAGAATGATGAAAGTGGCCATAGATGAGAAGCTTTTGAATGTTCTTTGCTTCTTTTGCCATTTTATGACAGCGACTGTGACTTGTGTTCATTGCCGTAATAAAAAAAGATGGCAGAGAAAGAGCTACGTATGCAAGCATACGCATGCATTTTTTGCTCAAGTCAAATAGAGTGAGTATGAAGAACGCGTAAAAATATGGGAAGATTAAGAATCTTCAATGGAATGTTATGCGTGATTTTTTGTTCCAGTGAGATGAAAAAATGGGTGATTCTTTTCACAAAGCATTATATTCGCTCCATACAATTACAATGATCACCAGAATGACAGACGTAGCAGAGCAGCGTAACAGAAGTTGGCAATAACAAGTTACATCACATGGAGAGCAAGCCAGAAAACTTTTTTTCCCTGTAGTTTTTCATTAGCATTTTTTGCTTCGACTACAAAAACTGCGTCGGTAATCATAATGGGTGAGAATAAATGCTATGCTACAGAAAATGGCAGTGGCAATTCAGCGAACCTTAAGCTTACCACCGCTGGTTGCTGCCATATTACTTCTGTTTCGTTGAACATTTCAGCAAGAAATAGCTTGGTAAAAGTCTCCGCGTCCTCAGAAGCTAGGCCACCAAAAATTCTCATGAGGTGCCGGCACCACCATTGCTAAAAAACGGGGTTGCAGCTGAACTACACGACATTAATGCTGCATTGCATTTTCAACAAACGTTAGGGTGGGTGCGAGGCAGTAAGTCAACAACGACTAAATACTAGCTCTTGGCAAATATGAACGGACAGAAATGTGGATTTGTGTTGTTACTTGATTGCTTCTAGCTGTTGTAGAAAAATGCGATTATTAGAAGCAAGAAGAGCACGCGTTTGTGACTAGAATGCTGGAGTTTTCAAACGAAAGAGAGTGAAGTGTAAAAAAAGTTACTTATATCCTATTCATAACAGTTTGAATGGTAAAAATTTCTGTATGTTCTTTAAGCTTTTTTTCTTGGAAATTCTCCAGTCGTAAAGTTGTAATGCGTGACGTGGACAAAATAAGGAATATAATATGATGTATGGCAGTGCATGACCCTCGTTTTTAGGTAACATTATTATATTACATTTTTTGAATTGTATTCATTGGACCTTACGTCATTTTTCTCATTTTAATGACTGTTTTTTCCACTGAAAATTTGCTTAACGGTAACCCCAACGAGGATATATGTAAGAATAAATGAGAAGGCGAGGAAAGAGGGGACCCTGCTGTTTGCAGACAATTTAGAAACAGAGGCGCACACATGTACTGTAGTATTTACTGTCGTGCGTAAGCTGTCGCTGTCAGGTTTTCAATAAAAATCCATTCACCATAACATCGGAGAAGAATCGAAATACCTATTTTTACGATTACCAGGAAAGGCTTTAAAAAATTTTTTAGAGATTTTTCACTCCACCTTTTTTGTTCTATTATCATCTATTGTGGAGCATCATCTTTATTATATGTGCTACATTTTTTGCAGTAAGTTTAACGGAAAAATTTCAATGCGTATATTTTTTCACAGTGAAATACAGCATAGCCTGAAATAGGAAAAGAATGATGGTTGGTTTTTTTGGGTTCCATAATCTTATTGTAACGGCCACAATAGGATATCATCGTACACTCTGAGAATCGTCCAAAGGAGAAAAAGCAATAAAGCATTATGCATACAAATCTATCGCTCCTTTCTCTGAGTTGTCTGCATTTGAATCTCTTTGAACAAATTGTGCTTGGAACAGCGCACCCTTTCAAACTGCGATTGCCTAAAAGTGCGTGAGTTGTTTTCCTTTGCATATAAAAATCATTAAATAAAAGTCTCATACAGACTTACAGACAAGCTAAGCTCAGAGACTCAACGATCGCAGAAAATACACTCGGGTAAGGGCAAGAAGAAAAAAGAAATATTATGCGATCAGCGCAAGCAAGCAACCAAACTACGTTTTACAATTTTGCCTCTTCCAAAGAGAGTATAATACTAAAAAGATATGTATAGTTTGCACATAACATGCAGAGAGCGTGTGTCCTATGGATACAACTAGGTAAAGTTTTTGATAATACATAAAAATAACAACAAGCGAAAAGGAATATTTCGCATAGGGTTGGTTAGACTTCCCCTCCTCCGCCTTCAGTGCGTGCATGACACAGAAAACTCGTCCTCGAGGCAGCACTGTTCTATAGTTATAAGAGTGTTTACTACTCTGCATATTATAAGGAGAATTTTTTGTTGGTTGGTGCTTCTACTGCTGCTGCTGCTGCTTTTTTCGCATTGCTTGCAACTTGTGTGCAATATGCTGTCGGAATTACAATGAGGAGCGGTAATGGCAAGAACAGACGACGCAGCGCAGCTAAATTACCTATACTCACCTCCAACGCAGAAAAGAGAAGAAAATTTCGGTATATCACATGCCCATTAGACCTCCTTCATGTTATGCAGGACGTTGGTACTGGCATGGCAGAAAATAGGCAGTTTTTGTGCAATTGCCCAATGACACGAGGGAATTTTCTTTTCTGAGGAAATATGAACGCGGATTAATGTCGGGAGAAGGGAGGTAGTACTGGCCACTGCTAGTGTGTTCACTCGCTGCGTCGTTTTTATACTTTTTATTTCGGATGAAGGAACGAGGAAAAAGTACTTACAAGGGAGAATTACTTATCCGAAAGGCACAAACCTAGGGTAAAGATGGGCTTGGGACACAGGAGAAAATTAATACCTACTTATTTTGCGTCTTACCTCAGATTCAGATGTCAATGGCTTTAAGTAGAGATTTTGTTACAGTCAGTCGAAGTCACAACTCGCAACGCATATTATTTATCTCCCTAAATGTTTACAAGTTTTGGTGAAATGAAATGGAGTAATATAATGCGCACTTTATGCTTCATCTTCAGATGCCTGCTGGAATACATCATCCACGCGCCTTTCTAACTTAAATCCTCTCCAACGGTTATTATTATTTATTTAATATTAATAACGCAAACTGTAATCGATGATAAAGGGAATGAGGATGAAAACGATTTTGTAAGGTAAATATAACAAAACTAAAACTTTAGGAGAAGCTGCAACTAAATTTTAATAATATATAATATTATGTTAACTAGATTCGTATTCATTGTCGATTTTTATTGATTGCCCTTGTGAAAACTTTATGTGACATCTTGTTCACTCCTCCACAAAATTCAGTACTGATCAGTTTGCCAGATGAATCTGAACACTTTAATAATTTTGCTGCGTAGGAGTAGTGGAAATACCTATCATAGTTGCGGTTATAACAAGATTATCCTATCTGCATATTACATTATATTGTTCCGACATGGGCCTATACAAAAAAGTGCACAGGAGGTGGTAAAAATCACACTCTGTGTAATTTTATGTAACGATTAGTTTGCAAAAATATGAAAAGTTGATCCATAATCTCAAATAAATGTTCCTTGCATGATTTTACCTTCAGTCCTTTGATTGTTCTGGACTGACAGCAATATATAATAAAAACTTTGAATACCAGTAATTCTTTGAGCTTTAGGCTGTGCAATTAAAGTACAAGATAATTTACCTAAAAAACAAAGTTAGAAAAAAGTCTCAGTTGGTTCGCAAAATTTGTTTTAACCTAGACTTCGAGACTTTTGTTTAGTATCAGGCGAACCTTGATGGCCCAATGAGAAATGATTTTGTATTGCCGACCTCAAGTTGTTTTTTCATTGCAGCAGCTCTGTAAACCAGTAGCTTCAATCAGAATTTCAAAATTTATTGCTAGTACTGGTGAATTTCTAGATTTTGCACTAGTTATGTGTAGGCTAAGGTCTAGTCCTGTGTTTAAACACGAGTGCAAATGTGTAACTTGTACATAAAATGTATCTACTTTGTGATGTGATGATATTTCATATTATGAAGAAAAGTCAAATCAATCACTGCACCTAACCCACCGAACCACAGTGGTCATACATCATACCATCACAAATCAAGCTGTGATAGTTAAATTAGTAAATTTTTCAGCATTAACTTATATATGAGGCAGCAGAATCTTTGCCCCTAAACAACCTATGATGCAATGCAGAATGACATTGCTGCTGAATGAGTGGTCAAGTAAGAAATACACTCTTATTTAATTGCTGACTTTTTAGGATTCGCACATTAGAGCAATTCAACTATAGACAGTCATTGCTTAGTATGAACTGTATGTGTCATGTTTTAGCACCATATAAACTGAATATAGTTACGCTGTTGAGAAAGTGCGTATAAGAAAATCTAGTAATTGTAGGGCTGACGCTTATAAGCTCACATGTGTAACAATAACATCACAAAACATGCATTTACAATTTTTTTCTATGCATTTTCTTCATTGTAGTAATCACAAATGCGAAACTGCAACAATAGTATCATTACTGAATTATTATGATGTTAACGCTTTATATAAGCCGTAGAAAAGTGAGTGAAATTATAGTGGTAGATATGTAAGCGTGTGGTCGTGCGTCTTAAATATGCTTGAGTACAAGGTCTTAACAAAGCGAAGGGCGAAAAACAAATTTTGTGCAAGGCCACATCGCGTCAGATCAAATCACCCTCGGCATTTCACTCATGCCATCAACGCTTGCACATGCAGGAAACTTGAAAAGATATAATTTATTATTTCATGCAAATGTATATAGGTATCATTGATTCATTCATTTCAATATGCGTGCCCCTGTGCGTATTTCATCAAAATTTGTAGTCTTCCACAAACGACTCATTAAAAAACGGTTCACGCATAAAAATTAAATGAAATCCAGACACCAGTGACCAAAGATAGTTATTAGCCACCACCGTGAATTTACTGCAGCACCGTTTGCTTACATCTAATAAATGTTTAATTCGCTGCCATACTTTTTAGTCTTATCTCAATGGATGATTACGCACATATAATGTAGACATGAAAATTATCATACCTATAATATGCTGCACACGAGGCTACGCATATTATAGCCAGTTCATCGCCTTACTTTCTCATTTCATGTTTTTATCGTTCCAAAACCACCGTTTATCAAACTAATTATATAATACTACGCGATCGTGTCGTCCGTAAGTTATTTTGCCTAAAAATTAAATGAAAGTAAAGCAGGTAACTCTCGTATATAGGATGAAAATGCTGTGCTAGATTCCCATTTTCAGTAGTTTTATTTTAAAAATGCAAGAGAAAAATGCCTAAATGCAAGAATTTTCTTGTATACATTATTTGTCATCCTTGCAGCAATCCTCAATTGCGGCCTGCACCTGTAACAATGCGTGTGTGGATGTGATTTAAAGTTGACTTGATTTGCAAACCTGAAGTAGTGAGATATTGGTTGAAGCCATCAAATTTGCACTCTTCTCTGCAAGTAAGTGATGGTGATGTTCATATTCGAGTCCGGTCCTAATAATAGTTGCGCCTGCACTTCGCAATGATTTTTTCTAGCAGAAGGGTAATGTAAACTGCTTCTCATCTACAAGAATCATTTTATTTGTAGAACATCATATCAAAATGCCTAAGTAATTTGTTTAAAACGTTTTTGACTTCATATAATTTTACGCATTCACAATGAAATCTGGCATAATATATAAATATTGATGTTCATATTCGAGTCCGGTCCTAATAATAGTTGCGCCTGCACTTCGCAATGATTTTTTCTAGCAGAAGGGTAATGTAAACTGCTTCTCATCTACAAGAATCATTTTATTTGTTGTAGTTGGAAACTTGTTCTATTTCTCGAAAAAAGCTCCAGCAAAATTAGCAGCCCTTCTGAATCTTCGAATCTTATTTGTTGAACATCATATCAAAATGCCTAAGTAATTTGTTTAAAACGTTTTTGACTTCATATAATTTTACGCATTCACAATGAAATCTGGCATAATATATAAATATTTATAATGCGTGTATTATTATCATCATTTTGAGATCAATGACAATGTTTCGATGTTGTGTGAGATATTACTCAAAACTATGGTAAAGCAAGACAGTGATGATAGCAGGGAAGAGTTGAGAGTTTAAGAAATACAATACCAAGAAGTACTTGGAGTTCGCTAAATCGCAAGTATCGTATGCACCACTGGTGGTTATTATGCAAAATAAGTAAACTATTTTCTGTTCACGTCGTTCGTGAGTACGCAAACAAACGTGCTATTTATTGGTTTGACTTCCTGTTTGATAATGTTTCTCTTCTTCCTCGTTCTGGTGATCCTCCTCCTAAGGCAAATCCCGGTCAAGTCATTCTTAATTTTGCCATAATCAAATCGCAACCTATTGAGTATACATGAGTTCAGAAAAGATTTGGGGGCACCTGAGATTTTATTTTAATAAATAAAGTCAGGTTATAGAGTAGTAAAATTTGAGAATTTAACCTCCCAAACTTAATCTAAATATTATCGAAGAATAATTTTTGTATACTACACGCAGGTCCGTGGCACTTTCACGAGGGATTTTTTTAGTCAATGTCTTTTAACAATATTTTAACTTGTAGACGTTGCTGTTGCTGATAACGAGGTTGCCAATTATCTGGAAAATGGGAGAATGCACAAAATATAGAAAATGAATACCCAAGAGAGCAATAGCAAATGCAATCAAACTAAACAAACAGACGAAAATAAAAGCAATAAAAGCAATGTTAATATTTTGCTGGTTTGCAGTTCATATGTACATGCACTCACTAGTCAAAAGATATTATAGCAATAATAGGAGTGAAGTAGTTCCGGTTTATCAGCTTCATTTTTTTACATAAAAGCCCACACAGAAAATGTCAGAGAGCTGGAGTGCAAAGAAGAAAAATGTCATTAACCTATGTATGTACATATGTAAGTAACTTCTGCCTTGCTATATATTACCTGTTTCTTGATCCTTATTGTTCCGTGCATATTTATGTCATACCCATTACTGTCGTCACTCAGCCATGCTCTGTAGCATCGTCGGTGCTTCTCACCTGAAGGAAATGATGACACGAAGCAGTCACAGTGTATGTATTTCGTCCATAAAATATGCATCTTTGTACTAAAGGTCGCTGTGGTTGTGATACATCTCGGTATTATTTATTTTCATCAAACCCAAAGGGAAACCCAAGAAAATTGTTATGCCTTTAAACGGCTAAATATCACGAACTAATTTTGTCGATGATGGACGTATCCGTGTGATACGATAATTGGAAACGCATTTATTCCGAGCAAATTACAATTCATTTGCATACTCACACGTCACCTATTTCCTGTCGTAATAATGTAAAAACTCTCTAATCAATCTTTATTTTCTTCAACTGTTTTTTTTCACTCATTGCGTAAGCAGATCTAATAAATGCCCATATGAAGTACAAACACTCTGCCGCAGTATCATCCGGAGGAAACAGATAGGGCCCTTCTCAAGTCGGGGAAGCCTGAAAAGCTTACCAGTGCTCTGCTCACAATATACGCGGGGTTGTAAAACATTTCACCACCAGAGGCAAACTTTTAATGACTTATAGTACAGGCATATCAGGATCGAAGATATCGATAATGCTGAATTTACAGAGTCAACTAAGCAAGGTAAAAAATTTTAATGCCATGAACAGTAATGTAAATGTTAGTTGAGCAAGCAAAACTGTGCGTCACAAAAGGTAAGTAGATGCATGGGTTTCTTTGAGCGATGGTTTTCTCCATATTGTTGTGTAATTTTATTGTAAACATGTTCACTGCATCGTAAGGGGTACCTTAGTTAAAATGCAACTACGCGACGCATGTTTGTTCCGAGAATTTTAATGATTTTATGAGCACTCATTGTAAAAGAAGAATTGGATGATAATCATTTCAAGTGCATTATTTTATGGTATTGCCGGTTCAACCAGTATAATTTACTTTTTCAGCGGAGCTTATCTTCTCATCGAGTATAAAGTAAAGATAAAATGTAAGCATAATATACGGTGGTAATAACAAGGCAAACAAACTACATGTTGAAGTGCAATCATTTCTATGAAAATCATATTTACTGCGCCATGCACTTCAAGCAAAACAATATGCATGGCTTCCTTCACGTTTCCTTGCACATTTCACGAAACTTTCCTATTCTCAGTTTTCAAACCGCGGGCTGAATGCTTTCAATCTTTTTTGCATGTTTGTGTGGCATCCTGAGAGCAGAAAAGCATAAAGAGATAGCTGAGTTGCTAGCGAATGCATTTTGGTATTTTCTGAAGAGCAAACGCATGTAAGAGTAGTGTTGTAAAGAAGGAGAGACGTCAAGTCTGGTAATTTAGAATTGCATTTACATTCTTTGATATTTATTCTCTTTTCCTGTTTTCCTCCTGTGGCTTTCTCAGCAACTCGAATCCTCGTGATATCAGATTACCACATTTGACGCTATAAAGGACTGCAAACAAGTGATGTCGGCTAGTGAACTAAGCTATGTATGTTCTTTTTGTTTACCGCACCACACACAACTGCAGTTTCTTCGACATGAGTACATTTTTCTCAGTGTGGTGGCATTTTATAGAACCAAAGTACAAATGACTGCCAGACGGATTATGTTTCCAGCTAATACCCCAGCAAAGGCAGTTGAATTTATAACGCTTTCAAAATATAACGCTGCTTCTTTGGTCTACCTTGATCAAGTCAATAAATCCAATGCTTCTGCTCTTTCCTCGTCGTGTATGGAATTTCTAGTTTCAACGATCATTTTTTTTTGTAAATTTTCACATATAAGCATGCAGAATCTTTGTCCTCTGTGAGTTGCGGTTGCTCTGATCATTGGCTTCTTACTACATCCGTGCTTTTTAAGTGCCACAAATGGAACAATAATTTGCCAGCTACCTGGCGCAGAGTTGAATAAACTTATAATTACGAACTGGGTACCGCATATTGATAAAAAAAACGCCCGGATTTGTGAAACCATATATAAATCAAAACTCATTTACTCTGCAGGTGCATTTGTATTTGAAGTTCAACCAATAAAAAAAATGGTCCTCAAGGAAAAATCTTTTTAGAACGTTTTCGACCATCACTGTCATCATGACACGTTAAAAAAGTGGCTAAAAAATAAACATATGTGGTCAAATTCTCTTCTTTTCTTCTCCACATTATTTGAAGTTCAACCAATAAAAAAAATGGTCCTCCACTGGGTCGAGCACGGGAATATCATTATCAGGAATAACCAATTATCATTCATGAAATTTATTATGCATATTACCCTGCTTCCTGCTCCACTCTACTTGCAGCCTTATTACGAAATTTTATCATTGTGCTAATGCGTAAAACTAAATTGCATGTTGAGAAACGAAATTTGACTGACAGGATGCGCCCAGCAGAATTGAGCGAGAAGGAAAAAACGAAACGGAAAAATTCACTGAAGGGGAGTGGAGTGGATAAAAATGCATGTGAGGACAAGCCTGTGGATACAGCAACAAATGAATACCTCCTGTCTTCTGCCATTTTATCTCATTGCATTATTTTTTGTTGATATTCGAGGTGCATTTTAGTGTTGCAACATCAACGACAACCTGCTGAGCTGTTTTCTGAATGCCCTTCTCCTCTCATACAAAAATCTTAAATTGCATTGCAGCAACAAAAGTGAGGAAAAATCTTTTTAGAACGTTTTCGACCATCACTGTCATCATGACACGTTAAAAAAGTGGCTAAAAAATAAACATATGTGGTCAAATTCTCTTCTTTTCTTCTCCACATTATTTGAAAATTTTATTAGCGCCCCATATTAAAGCTGCGTATATCTTTCAGGAAGCCTAATATAATTTCACAAGGATAAAAAATGACACTGACGGTTAGACTGCATCATTATTACCTAGATTAGATTTCAGCTTCGGAGTTGCGTACGACGAAGGAGCAAGTCGCTTTAGAAAATGCGTTAGAATGGATGGAAATCGCAGCCACCATGAAAATCACACTCGCATTACTTTTAGAAGAGTGAAATGACCTCAGTATTTTGATGGTTACTGAGCATAACCAAGCATTCCCAAGCCTACACGTGTTCCCACTTTTATTCTTTATCTGCAGTATGCTAGCATACCACGCTAGTCTTTTCTATCCACAATTCCATAGCACAACAATCCACCTGCATTTATTCTTGCAGAACAAAGTTTTATGTGATGGGATTTGTGTGTTCTCTCACATTTTTTCCTCCTTTGCAAACTGCACTCTCTGGAGTAGTGGTTCAGGAATTGCTGAAGTATCATAATAGCGACGCGATATTTTATACGGATAGATGAATAGGAGGCATGTGAGAAAAACCGAAAGTTTTTTTACGTTCTCAAGGAAAACAGAAGAAATGAATAATGTTGTGAACGGCGTCAGCATGCATTCTACATTATTCACTGCAACACAAAAACACACTGCTTTATTATCATGGCAGCGTTATGCAAGAGAGAAAAGATAAGCAGAGGTTGTAATAATGCAATCCTTCGTTTTGGTTGAAGTCACTTTCAATTTTTAGATGCATGATGTGAAAGAAAAGGTTGAATCTGTTGGGAAAAGTAGTATACGAAAAAAAATGCATGTCCATACTTGAAAGAATGCTGACATCAATAATGTGAAAAGGACGGCTCAGAGGAAGCTAATACTGTGCTAATTGTAATTATTATTGTAATATTTCTTGAAGTCATGCACTCACCACTGTACTTACTATAAGGCTTTACTTCATGAATCATGATGTGAACAACAAAAAACACCAAAGGTTGGTAACTTGACTTTTTTTCTGTTTGCTTTAGTACAGACTATTATAGACTTTTTCTTGCAAATTACCATCGCTTTGTGATAAGAAACATCAATGCTGATAACGATAATGCATTTTCAGTCATGCATTCATTTCACATAAGAATACAACCCAGGTACCTAATTTACATGTTAACTTTACATTTTTTACACCAAGAGAGCCATTTTCTTTGGAAGATCCAGGTTGAAAAATATAATACAAGACTGAAACAAAGAAGTAAGATTCACGCGCCCAAACGGAGACACAGGTGACCTCGTAATACTCTTCGCAGCATGCACCGCAGCTTGTGATTAACCCATATAGAAGTTCACATATTATTATTATATAACTTTGCTTTATTAATTTGATTGCAAAAACATCTCGAGTCAGCTCTACGTAGGTACTCCAATTCAATCCCTATACGAATACAGAGACAGGAATTTATCGCTGAATTGATGCACGTGTGTTATTAAGGTGGCACTTGAAGGTGAAATGCGCAAGTTTGGTCCAACTTGTGAAAGGGTTCAAGAGATGGACACATGGAGTACTATGGAGTAGAAAATTGTCTAATGAATATTATTAGTTATTTTCCCCAATATTCCACGCAACACCACTAATGTTACCTTTATCATATTCCTAGGCTCAATTTGAATGGTGTATTCACACTGACAAAGTGACTAAACTTCTTATTTCTAGTAGAATGTCAATGTGTTAAAAAAATTTATGTTAATGCAATGAGCTTTAACCTCACTTGTTGCCTGTAATTTTTTACCTTTCCTGTTACAAATCTAACTCTTTCTGGCAAGGAGAACACTGTAATGGTATACTTGTAATTTTTATAAGTATTGGGCTGTGGTCCGTGGTTAACTTATTCTGACAGTGTTTGCTTAAATTTAAAGAAAGTAAATGTGAAATTTGAGTCCTTAAAACAATACTACTGTAACAAAATTAATCTCCCCTGAATGACTATCTGGTATTAAATTCCATGGATGAAAAATCAACGTGAGAATAAAATTCTTAGTTTTTGTAGAAATTATTTTAAGCGCCATTAAGTGACTTGATCTTTATGAGTTGTTAGAAAGATGATTTCAGTGAGTCAGTTGAAGATTGAACAGAATTAGTGTGAACAGCACTACAATTTTTTAGTAATTGTACAAAAATTGATGGTGCGTATAACTGTCATGTGCACAGTGTTTTATATACCTAAATTCACATGCTTCACTCTTGCTAGTGTGGTTAAATAAATATGTGGAAAGGCATCTACTATTCCCAGCCTTTTGTCGTTTTCAGTTCACTGGAATTTGAGATTATCCGATTAAAATAAGCTGAAGCCCAGTTTGAATACAAATCCGGTGTAAGAATAAGTAACAATTTATATATTTAAAAAATTTAAGCAACTATGTCTTCGAAAGTTCTGAGTCTGACTGAACCAAAATTCTTCACGCTTTAATAAAACTTTTGCTTAAATCGGCTATTGGCCTAGGCCCATCGTGACCATTTGCAGAAATTTTACGATAGTTACTTCCAATAAAGCAATCGGAAAATGAGAGAATCAACCTGATGAAAATAAACATGTATGAATACAAATTCATAATCTTCCAAAACTAGGAACTAAAAATAAAACGCACGGAAGGCATTTGAAACATCAAGTTTCAGAAAAATCAATTAAGAAAACATATTTCATAGAACTAAACGCACACATGAAGCAATAATCTCATGTTCTATTAAACAACTATCAACAAAATTATAGTTCAGTGAAAATAATGTGACAAAAGTTTCATCACAGCGGAAATGTTTAGAATTTTATGCAAACTTCATTCTAGACACACCGATTCTTTTCTTAATTTCTCCCTTGCAGCAAGGTGTTACGAGCAGCTCTTTATCATTATCTTTCAAGTTTGCAAAGGACGTGTGCGAAATTGTTGTTGCAAAATATCAAACATGGCGGCCACATTTGCGAATACAAAATTATAAGCCGTACTCTGCAAACATGGCTTTTTTATATCGCTTGAATCGCTTCTTTCATATTCACAATATTGTGGTAGCAAGACTACATATTATGTGCTTATACAATTTGACTCTATATGTATCGGAGATGTGTAGCCATTATATCTTATACAATGGTATATGGGAGCACTCCTTTCTTAACAACACATTTTGCACTTTTTTCCTTTATGCACATAGAAATATGTGCCAAGTCCCAACTACGACTGTGTCTAGCACCGACCGCAGCTTACAATGTTATCTTGCAAGAAATTATGCCTCATTCATGAGCGCAACTTACAACGATGCAACTAACAAGCATAATCATTTCCATTATTATTATCTTACCCACAA
>JAHZNF010004511.1:0-11159 GCA_027744215.1 Troglopedetes dispersus
AGTGGTAAGCCAACGCATGATAAGGAATTGTCACATGCAAATATTTTGCAACCTCAGTCCGATTGTAAACTCTCATAAAAGCAATTTATGTACCCAGAAAAAATAAGTAGTACATAAGAAATAAACTTCCTAGAAATTGAGACTTGATGCGGCAAAGTTTGTATTTTCCTCGTTTGAGCGAGCATGCATTTGGATATTGGTAAAATTAAATAAGCTGGCTCACACGCTCAATTTTGTCATTTTGGAGGAAACTCTCGTTGAGTAAATCTTTTATCAATAAATGATTTATGGTTTGCAAAGTGATGAGAGTGATGCTCATACTGTGAAGTTAATTGTTTATTTTCCCTTCCAGTGAAGAAGGAAACCAAATGTTACAATTTAACTTCGCCCCAAGTGCCCTAACTCTTGTGATGCTGAAGTGCTACTAAACTGCTAAGACGCTTCTACGCTATTTATTTGTTCCGTTATAGGTATATCCATTATTACGAAGGCGCAAGTTTCTAAGGACAGATTTCATCCACATTCCACGTGCAAGTTTTGTGAACTCGTGAAAGAAATTGAAGTTTGATGGGGTGACTTTCATCTTGCGACTGCTACAATACATGCCTCGATATTAGTCCTCTCCAATCCTTTAATAAAAGCACATTAAAGCTGGTCAATTTAATATTATTTTCTTCCAATGGAAATTCTGGAATGGAAGTGATGCTCTCCAGGAAAGCACTCGATACATTATTGCCGCACGAGAAGAGCTTCAAATTTCATATTTACAAGCAAGTGGATTCTTACGTGAACGGTTCGTTTGTTCGCAAAAAGACAGAAGAGGAGAAAACTTTTCGGCTGAGATTCGGTACCAACCCGACTCTGTGAAATCATTTATTGTATCATATACATATCCTCATTGGGCTTCCCTTGTTTATGTTGAACATTTAATTTGTTCACATCCCACGCCTAATTGACATTGCTTTGATGTTAATGTCAACCAGTTTTGAGTTTAATGTCCATTTAAACATAATTTTATTCAACTAATGAACTGTCGCATCTACACAAGTGAAAGTCAAATCAGGAATTGTACCTGATGTAATTTCAAACTATATACAACAGGACAAAAAATCAATATCAATATGAGAGTTTTCAATTATAATGAGAATTTCAAAAGGCTTCCTTCACATGTTCAGTAATTTACTTTTGCTCCTCTGTGGCACTCGCTTCTCTCAAAACAAGCAAAAGTTCAGCAGTTTGCAAGCAAAGAAACAAACATCAAATTATAAACTTTTGAAGCTTCCATCATGTTTTTTAATGTGGGTTGTAGAGCTACAAGAAAGCTCACATACTAGCTAGGCGACACTTTACATACATATTATTATATATAAACTTCACTTTTGGCAAATAAAATCTGAGTTGAGACGAGTAAGTGAGCCTGCATTAATTAATTCCCTTACATGCTCCATGACAATGTACAAATGGATTTTAGTTTTAGTGAATACTTTTGTTAAGTACTAAATAAATGGTGGGTTTGGTTGTTGTTGCGTCAGTTCACAAAATATCCATACAAA
The DNA here is from genome assembly GCA_027744215.1 of Troglopedetes dispersus. Classification (NCBI taxonomy): domain Eukaryota; kingdom Metazoa; phylum Arthropoda; class Collembola; order Entomobryomorpha; family Paronellidae; genus Troglopedetes; species Troglopedetes dispersus. The sequence continues at coordinate 1,554 of JAHZNF010004511.1, forward strand.
ATCCATCGTCGTCATGTGTATATTATCACCATCATTTTGAACCATCGACTACCTACCTACAGTCTTCATTATCTCTTTGAAAAACTGTAATATACGGAGATTTTTATACTTCTTTATCCAACACCAACACAACAGCTCTAATATTCTGCTGCTTGGTTATTCCTTCACATCAAACCAGTGATCTATCTACGGCTACAGTATGCAACAGGATCTATACGGATAAGCTCTCCTCTGTCTCTCTCTTTCTCAGCTTTACATAAAGTAAAATTAATGCGAGTGTGTTTGGAATGACGAACAAAACTTGAAATACTAACTGGTTGGTCGTGTACTATTCAAAGTCAGTTTTATCTGGTTTCGTCGATGCTCGATTCATAGTCAACAACATGTTGACGATGGCTCCATGTGTGCTATTACATATTTGGAGAAGCAGTTTGTTTGATGACATGGAAAAGGAATACAATTAAGGCAAAACAAAATTGTGATGTTGGTGATGGAATGATTATCATATGGACGTGTAATTACGACGAACACCAAGCAGGGGCTGATGAAACATACGCATTTATAGTTTAAGACAGTACAAATATACTTTTGTACTACATTGCTAATCATACTATTTTTTCCACGAAATCTTCAACAACTGAATCTGACCACTATATATTTTTTAACGTTGTCGTCGCGGATGAGTATAATGGCTGAAATGTTGGACAAACAAGTTAATTCCGTGACTGTTACGGCATGTATTTGTGTGGGGATTCTATTCGTCCAAATCAATATAAACTATGTATTGATTCGCTAAAAATAGTATATATTTATAGTATAATTATTATTTTCTGCTGAAACTCTGAAACTTGACTCTTCCTCCTTGAAATTTAGTGTATGGATTTATTCTTTGTGTGATCTTACAAACGTCCTGTTGTGTCAACTGGGATAAGTAAGACAAGTTTGGATGAAAGTAACAGTGTACCCATTTGGAGTTGTTAACAAAGTACTACCTTGTACTCAAAATACCTGATGAAACAGTACATTTACATATACATGTCTTCACCATTTACGCAAGCATCGTGCCTTCCGACGACGTCTTCAGTTTTGTGTGCTGTAATTGAAGACTGTGTGAAAAAGAGAATTCGTCTTCCACTTCTCCGCTCCTGAATGAGGATTGAATCACACGGTAACATGATGAGGCAAATACCTCACGCTGTTATCGCCCGCAGTTTGGGTACGTTTTCTTGACTCATCCTTTCCAAAAAAATAAATTTAAAAAATAAATATTGACTACTGACAAAAAAAATTATTGTAGCCTGGTGGTACAAGAATCCGCACGGAAGCAGGAAGGTAGGGGTGTATTTTTATTTTATGTAGGTTCAGCGTACTACGCATCAAACATTCCACTGGAGACAAAAATGAAGATGAGAAATATAATATTGAAACTGATAAAGAGAGCACATTTTATTTGTATCAAAACACTACATTATTGCCGAAAAAATTATGCAATGGAAAATTCCATTGGAAAGAAAATGCTAATAATGAAGAACGACTTGTCAAATTTATACATTATTGATACCATTCGCTCCGCCCACCCCTTCATTTCCTACACAAGTTCATGTAATTAATTCGCTTTGGTGGATTTACGTATTCAAGTGTGGAGCACAATATCTTCATTCAGTTGAGAGAAGTCAGGAGTCAGTCTGTCAGAGTGTATTTTACCATCGACATCGCGTGCACATTAAGATGGCTCTGTAAATTACGGTGCTCCCCATACGAAATGTATTAAAAATGTAATTTTCTCTCCTATATTTTCGTGATGCTTAATACACAGCCTTAGATCATAAGCAGGACAAAATGAAAACCGCACTTTCCAAAGGAGGTTCATATTATTTACACTTTATCATAAAAGTTTAAATTCTCGACGAGAAATTAATTAGATTAAAACCTCCTTGCTCAATCATAATAATGTGCATTTAAAATTACATACCAATTTAATCTGTTCCAGCTCTACCATATAATTTACAGTTACTAAATCAAGGGAAAATTATGTTTTCTTTTGCAAACTTGCTTTTCAGATTCGCCACTTTAATACTACTTAAATCAATATTTCCGGTGGGGGAATTTTTGTAATGTGCAAAAAAAACATTACACAAACTTATGTTATAATAGCCCTAACTGCTCAAGCTTAGAAAGCATTAGCTTCATTAATTCATTAAATATTGCAGTAGCGTTAATGGATTTTGGAGAATGTAAAAGTTTCAACAAATCTAATACACACGCCCCCACCCTTTTCCCACCTCTCGGGCTCTCTCAGGAAGGAGAGAAGTAATTGTGTAAATTGCGTTACCAGTAGTGCTGGTGGTTCAATTTTGAGCAAAGAGCAGGATGTTTATACTTTGAGGTGAAATGTAAGAAGAAAGCACGAGCAAGCGCATGTAGTTCCATTGTACGGATAAAAGTACATGTGTGGTTATATTGTTCGAAGGAAAAAACAACATCTTAGCAATTCATTAGTTTCATTGACCTTCGGGATTTTAAATGATTCTGCAAGGAATTCACCGAAGTATGTATCTACACTGTAATCGAGAAAGCATATCAACCTCAAACCGAAAATGAGTTGCACATGATACCAGCATATATAAGATAAGTAATTCACCAAGTTGAGTGAGATGTTTTGATGTGGGAAACTTTTGGAAAGTAAAAAAATCTTGAGTCAAAATCTAGCACATTATTATATAGTGTTACTTCACCTCTCTCGTTTTCGTAATGCTTGTATATAAACAGCTTTCGTCTCGCCTCCGCTTGTTTACAAATTATCAAGTTTTTATTCCTTGTGCTTACATCGATGATGCAAACTTCAAAGACGTAGTGCGGTGTCAATATCAAAAATTGGCTGACAAGCGTCGTGGTGCCTATCTTATGTTTCAAAATAATATTTTTTCGCCTTTCCAACTTCGAAGACACATGTACCTAAAAAGCAATCATTGTTTATTAGAACCAGAATTTCGAACACCCCTGGAAGCTGACTATAGGTTGTGTACCAGGATTATCTGAGTGCGGATAAGCAGTGAGCACTGCACTTCCTTCCGTCCTGAAAAAAATGTGCATTCTTAGCTTAAATTATACACAGACGTCATTACATCACCAAACGGCTGTGAGTTTGCTGTCCCACCACATTTTCATGGTGGCATGTATATATTCAAATGTTACAGATAAAGGCGTCAGTCAGATTGAAAAGTAGACGCTTCATGACTAGATCGAGTCTCCTATAGTGCAACAGTCATATTTCTCTGTGATCTCATCGGATTTCCCTGACTGTTTGATAATCTGAGCCAAAATGACAGTGACCGCTTCCGATGCTACAATAAACTACACAATTGCTACCACTTTTACAAAATTGTTTTTTAAGCAGCCAACTCGTGCTAAGTTATTATTACATTTGAAAGCTCAAAGCTCCTAGTGACTAGCTAACAGTTTTACCAGCTTTCTCGGGGTGTCCAGAGAGCACTCCGGAGCTGACAATGTTAAAGTAAAAAAGGGACATGTTATACATATTGTTTCATTCTTCAAGCATTTTAACTTCCGAAAAACAACTTTCTATTGTGAAACGTGACGTTAAGCATTGTGTCCGTTTCCTCCGACTTTATTCCGAGCGACCATGTCGTGTCATGAAATAAGTGTCAAGGAAAATCGTTATTAACACGTGGAGTAAAATTAGAAAGTTTGTGTGCAGAGCCCACTTTATCTACACAAGAATCAAACAATATGTTTTGGACGCGAATTGAGTTCCTCCCAAGACTTGTACTAGTATTCCATATAAGTCTAAAAATAATCGCACACAGTTCGAGTAATAAGTGTGCACAGCTCAGCACAGCAACACCGCCAAGGGCAACATACATTGTGCTTTTTCTGCTCGCGCTCACAGGAACAAACAAGGTTTACAAAAGGCAAAAATAGCTTTGCTCTTTTTCTCACGGACTGTGCACAACGGTCGCTTGTTATTTTTTGGGTACTATTTTTGCAATAAATAGGAACTCCTTTTTGCGTTCGAGATTTTTCTTCGCTGGAAAGTTACGCCTATTATATTCCACAGTACCCGTGAACGTTTCTTTGGAATGCGGTTGTGACATTTTGTGCTTTCTCTTTGCTATTTGCCGTTTCTCTTTATGTTGCAAAATACTCTAAGAGTCACAGATAAATTTTTATGCTCAGATAGTAATAACGTAAATTCATAAACGGAAAGTCTGAAGCAACACTATGCTACAAGGAATAGCATATGTGAACATTTTTTTCTTTGATACGTGCTGCCATTATTTTCCCCAGAAAAGTCACATCGTGTAACTTGCGTTTTATATATGTGAGATATTAAAAAAGTTGAAGTTGAGTTGAAGACGGGGTTCGGTATTGAAGACCAGGAAAGTGGCTTCATTAAAGATTTTGTCATCCCAAATCAACTGTGATTTGTTAAATTAGTGAAGTTCAAGTACGGCGCAATTTTTAGTATTATTACCGAAAAAGTAACGAAACGAATCTAGATTACACGATCCAAAGCTTTTTTTGCAGAACACAGGTAACTTAATTCAACGTTCTCACAATTTTATTATTTGATTGAAAGGCACATCCTTCCTACGACTTTCGAAACAAGACCCACTTAATTCAGCGTAGTTAAGTCGAAGTTAATAAAAATAACAAGGTATTACCAAAGCATATTTAAAGCCACCTGTCTCATGTATGGGGATAACTGGATGGCCAATATGGTTATAAACTTGTAATCGATCAAGAGAATATCCGCATTAATAATTTACCTTTCTCATAACATGTCGCATTTGTTGATATATTACGTTCTTAACTTAGATCGAAGTCCATAATAAAGCCTTGAACATAGTTTGTTGTCATTTTTAGACAAACTGGAAGAAATGACGTCTTGATTGATATTACAGTATCTCTGTATAAAAGTAAACCCAACCAATGTGTTTTGTGCTAAATAGTCACTCACAAAATTGTAGTATATCCGAAACTGATCTGGTCCGATTAGATTGTGGGTTCATTGTTTTATCTGTTTGGATCGATTTGGATGTAAATAAATCATACATATATCGCGCATGAAATTCTTCAGTGAAATCAATACACTTGATCGAGTCTGGATATTCAAGACTTCTCACACTTTACTAAATGGACTGGCAGACTCACAATCGCAGTCACACAACTTTACAGTTTTTATATTACCTACAAAGGAATTTGGATTCCTCGTAATCATAAAGAACCCTGCCTATGTATTGACATTTTTATTATTTAGTCTTATTCTGTTGCGCAATTAGATAGGGTTACTCAAACGACTGGCTCCAGTGAGCAAATTAAGCAGCATAATATATATGTTCATTTGAAGAAGCATTGGAACTCACGTAATCCAAATAGTATCAAGGGAGGTCTTTGTCTCTGTCCTTTCTGTTGATTTAAGCAGTCAACTATCGGACGAAATAGTGGCTACATTTTATGACTGATAAGTGGTGTGGTCGGTCGTACAATACAGGTGGGTGATACTGACGTGACGACAACTCTATATTTAATTTTACACTTATTAGAACAAATGCACAATAAAGAACAATTTATCAAGGTCACAGTTCCGATTGTCCTCGTAGCCTTTATCTCCGAAACAGTAACATTTTGTCAACTTAACGTAAATGACAGCATAACTCTGGTGCTAAACGGGTTACGTGCGTACTTTATTGCCTACTAAAAATTATCATTTCCGTGTCGAACACGACGACGGGCATTTACTATGAATAGAGATAACCAGGATCAAGTCGAGCTCATGAACTATTTACGCCTAAAGCTTACAAATGAAGAGTTGAATTTCCATTCATAACCAACTTTCAATTAATCATGCTCCCTTATTTTGATGATTTTTTTCAGAAATTAGAGGCGAATCAGAAGCAAGTAGTGGTGGAGGACCTGTGCTTTTACGACGGGTTCCAGTCACGAGTGAATCTAACGGTGCACCAGGTTCCACTCCTCCAAACGGAGTAATTCCTTCAGATATCGCAATGATGGAGCCACTTCTTCAAGATCAAGCGTTCCAGCAGCAAATGCTTCAGGTTTGTCAAAATGTAAATATTCTTTCTTGATCCACACATTCGTTCTAATTGTAGGATGCTGGTCTATCTTATTTTTTAAAAAAATTGTTGCGTTATAATTGAATTACATTTTAGCTGAAGCAGGAGCAGGAATTACAGCATCAGATGCTCCTTCAGCAGTTCCAAGCTCAGAGACAACAATTGCTGCAGGCACATGAAAAGCAGTTGCAACAAAGACTGAAGGTAAATAAATTTACCTTGAATTTATAACTCCCACCGACCTACATGACTAAACCTCAAGGAGTTCCGAGAAATTGCATATTAGAACTGTTTATTGTTTTATTTCATTACCGATAATAACCAATATGGTTTCCGGGTAAAAAAAATCTCTCAATACTCACCACCAACCAACACACCGCACATCGTAATATACATATTATCTACTGCATTATTATTGGATGGGTCGGCACTCGGCAGCCACTTTTTTATCTTGCCGTATCTTATTACTATTTAGTCATACGACAGATCACGGTCGGTCCTCTCAGAGCTACTAGATGCAGAGCATTCTGTAGATGCTCGGATTTTAAGATAGTTTGAGGCTTCGATTTTGAGGAGGTAATACAGGAAAGTAAACTCATCAATATTCATAATGGATCACAGAACTAGGAAATGTTTCAAGGTCACGATACTTGCCGAAGGAGAAGCTCGCGCAGTCGTAACCTAACATAACTCATCTAAAATATTTATTCATCTCATACTCTCAAATTCTCAGCGCATTTCATTTTAGCCTCACTTAATATTTTCAAGTTGAAACTCTTTTAATGCATTAGATCTTGACATAATTTTTGAAAGGCATGTTTTTGTTTGTCCGTTTACGCTCACAGTCCATTTTCACAGGAGGATAACCATCTCGGGAGTATAAATTTTTCAACCGTCAGTGGTCAAATAAACAGTTAAAAAAATGAACACGTTGCCAACAAAATTGCGACGTTGTTCGAAGGTTTCTTTTACGTGAAGAAGGCTGCTTGAAAGTTAGTGGGGAAAAATGAAAAGTTTCAACATTTTAAAATAATTTAGTCGGATGACGGATTCTTCGAGTTCATCTTATTTTCGCTGATTTAACATGATTATTTTGTTGGTACCATTTCGCAACAGTGTATAAAAATATTTTTGAAGCAACGCTTTTTTCTGCAGTTGTTTTCCATAATGCATTTCACGTGTTGAATTCTGATAAATGAGGATGTGGTAACCCAAGTACATATTTCATGATTATTTTGATGGTGCCATTTCGCAACAGTGTATAAAAATATTTTTGAAGCAACGCTTTTTTCTGCAGTTGTTTTCCATAATGCATTTCACGTGTTGAATTCTGATAAATGAGGATGTGGTAACCCAAGTGTTTCTGTAAAATTGGACCTCTGTTTACATCAATGATTTTTATCCACTCTATTACGTTATTCTGATTCGAAATACATTTCATACAAAGAATATCAAAAAACAAAAGACCATTAATACTTCTATTTCTCTCAATTTCTCTTGAATGAACAGAAATCGAGTGTGTTCGTTTGTAGTTACCTACAAAGCTTTGCTTTCATTTGCTGAAGCGTAAGGAAGCATAATATAGATATTATTATTACCTTCACTAGCCATTCTGTGTAAAATAAAACTTTTAAGACGTCATTAGTCGTGGCTCCACTTTCAATTTATTTGTTGGCTTAGGTTTTGCAAAGGGGGTAATACTTTTCCATACCAAAGTTGCGTTAAATAATTAATATTACCCTGTACAATATATTGTAAGCCCTGTAACTTGAGGGGCACAGTGAGCAAAGCAGCCTTTCTGATTGTGAGAAAATTATACGAATAATAGGACTTTCTGCAAGGGTGGGTAGGTAGTAGGTGTAATCATTATTTTTCACCAGAAAAGGGCAGAACATTTCGGAATGAATTCAATAAGTCTGAAATTGTATAAATATCATTTGAATGTCTTGCCACTTCACCACAGAACTTCACAAGCGACTAAGCTACAAAAAGCTATTTAATTTCCGGGTGACTTGCGTACTAGAATTTAGCAAAACGTGAGGTTGCGAAGATTTTATCTTATAAAATAAAACAAAAATGAAGTGGTAATGTTTTCCATTTATGACGTGCCCAGGTGAAATCACATAAAACACTAAGACAGTCAACAAATTTTAGGAAGTGCTAGCAAGGTCTGAAATTGTCATATGTATTAAATATTAATGATACTTGAAAAAAAGCATGTATGCAAAAGTGCATCGTTTCCAATAATAAGGATTCGAAAAGACAAGTGTGCAGGCAGGTTAGTCTCCCAGGCGTGCCAGAGAATTGCAAACAGAAAATGAAAAGAGATTCACATGACAGTTTAGTTTATCATGTCTGAAGTAGCACGCTGCTGCTAGTACTTTTTCAAATTGAATATCTATGTTTCCCATTTGCGTGATAATGCATGAAAACACTTCTTTCAGTGCCACTTTGGTAATAAATTGGAGTTGCGTTGTGTCTCACTAAAAATGAAGTATGCGTGGTGGCTAACTTCAAAATCACAGTAGTAGTGTTTTGATTTCATGGTCATATGGACCATTTATGTTGCCACGGGTCGTAAATGTGGAACAACTAAAGAGTTGTTCCAAATCCAACGTTTTTTCTTATAGTCTCTCTTGAGCAGAGTTCATAGTAGAAGAAGCAAAAAGCTAAGAAATGAGATGTTGATGGTGGAGGATGGAATGTATATAGCAAATATTGTTTCACAACTGTACCTACACCCTTTACCTACATTTTGTTCACGAGATAAACTGAAGCGGCGAGACCTTGCTATTCACTTTTTTACAAGACTCGTACACACGAATAGCCGAAGGATTTTAGCTATTTCGGGTACACGTTGTTGGTCACACATAACCTCACTTTATAGGAGAATGAGGTGAGCTAAGAATAGTGATGTATATTTTGCTCGCTCCTTCGAACATGGCCACCTCTTGTTCTATTATTCCACCAACTTTTGGAAGACAACATCGCTACGTAAACGTGAGTGTAACAAAACATGATCGCACAAGCTGGCAAAACAAGTGCTCTTCACGAAACCATATGCCTGCATCATAAGAGAAAGCATTCTACTACTGCTCGGATAAAATGGACAAAATATTCCTTCTCAAAATTATGATGTGAGAAAGAAGGTAAGACATTGAGTGCAAAAAACATGCACACATTATGGTGCACTGCTAACTAGGGAGAAACAGACATTTTTAAAAAAAGTCGTGACTTCATCCAAGTTTTGTCGCGTTGGACTTGATTCTCCGCATCCCAAATGGAATTCAATTTTTTGCATCGTTACTTCTTTCACTGCTGTCATAATAAATATTGGATTAAACTGGTGTGCCAGGGTGCACTAAGTGGATCCCCGTATATCTCAGGATCCCCTGAAAATTAATCTTGGTCACACAATTCCCTCGGAACCTCCTGTGCATGTGCATATGGCTAAAATGTCTTTTTCAGATTAAAACCACAAAGTACAATTTCATCTACATATCAACCA